>JARHVA010004851.1:10000-247500 GCA_037957365.1 Torreya grandis | reverse complement strand
TTAACCTATGTGAATCATATCTTAAATATCCCTATATATATACATAAAAATATTTAGAATTAACTAAGTAATGATCACATGAGAGTCTATTGATGGTGAAATTTATCGCATCAATAAATCAACAAATTTTTCTATCGTAAAGGTCAAGGTCGAATCATACCAGTTTAATCATAAGGCACCTATGAATGAGAATCAATCCTAAGGTGTACAAAGGGTTATTTTTAATTTTTGGGATTAATACATTAAATGATATATATAAATCAAAATAATAATTATTTCATAAAATTAATCAGTCATAACACTATTATCAATCATATCTAGAAGAAAGATACTTATAAACAATGTTTTGATCAAATATGTTAAACACCACTTTACTGTACTATTAATCAACCTCATATCTGATTTATAATTATTATTTGACCTTTATGATAGATAACATCCTATATACTAGGCAATCCCTTAAAGGACATAATATTGAGATTTGTGAAATAAGATGTTTTCCATATAAATGCTCACACTGCAAGGATGAAAGAAAGACAATGAATGAGACAAAAAGAGAAAGAAAGAAAAACAAGGTAAAAATAATAATACAAAAGAAAAATAAAAGATTAAAAGATTAGGAGGGTTACAAGATACATATTAAATATTAAATCAATTAGTGAAATCATCAAAACTATGAAGTAAAGCAAAAGAAAGAGAAGATTATGCTAAGTTATAAAAATTAGGAAAAGTCAGATACTAAACTAAATAATGCTAAAAGGGAAACTAATTTAAATAAATAAAACAACAAACTAAATAATAAATAAGAAACAAAATAAAATCTAAAATGTACAATGGCACAAATGCAATGAAAATAAAATTTTATTGAGAAACCAAAGATTGTTTCATAACTGATTACAAATTTTGAGATCATAAATTGTAGCTTTAAAATATTCAACAATTTGTAATACTAGGTATGAAGTGTTCATCATTATTTAGGTGAATTCAAATTAAATCTGTGCATATGCCTGAGTTATAGGCAGTCACCAAATGGTTAAAAATCATGGTCATTTTCAAGTAATCTATTTAAAAATAAGTGATAAACTTGGATGTACCTGATGTACCAAGCGAAATCACTTCACCATCAACAAATATGTTGTTTAGTCTTCCTACAATTCATACTTCATCTCAAAGATATTTAACAAAAGTAAAAACATAGTATGAAACTAATCTTTAGAATAAAGTTCTAGGTAACTATATAGGAATGCCTTTCTTCAAATTATCTCCTTTCGGTATTTCATAGAGCTGAAAGGAACTAGTTACCCCTTTAAGAGTAACTATTTAATTTTTTAAAGAAATGGTTACAAATTTTAAGTCAAGTCTTTATGACTTACTTAAATTAAATAAGTAATATTTTGGTGAAATATTTATGTTTAAATAATAAGTTACTTTAAGTAACTAAAAGGTTCTCGAGGATAATTTGTATATAGTGAATGACATATCAAATTTGAGAAATGAAGGGGTAATCAATTGACTTACAAAGTAAATTTTCTAATCATCTAACATGAGTCAAAAAATTAATTGAATTAATGCATATAAATTATTAATATGATTAATGTAAGTAATGTTTCTAATAATGTCCTTGAAGCCTTATGGGTTGAAAGTACCACTACATGATGGAAACATCATGTCACCACACATGTATAATATTTCATCCAAGGGGAGGATTTTAATCATGTTGATCTAAAATTATGTCTATAGGAGGAGGCATAATTTCCATAGGGTGATATCTGTGGGCTTCCTAAATTCCATTTGCATTGTTTAAAATCGTTGCATATAGAACTTTCCACTTGTTCACCTTGGCTCTATGGACACCACTTTGATGGGAGGCGATAGGGAAAGACTTGAACCCATTTATTGTATGGAAGTACATGGTCAAAAAAAAGTTTGAAAGAAACTCAAATGTGGGGGCCTCATTGATTTCATGGAGATAATCATAGAGCATAATGCATAAGTGTCATGTCCCCTTTTCAGTTGACATCTTCAGAGTTGAGGATTAGCCTATTATGCGACCTTCGTAGGCTGATAGGATGGATAGAGGGTCATAATGGAGATTGGTTTGGCTTCAATTAGCAAAATTTCTACAGTTGGCTTTCATTCGGGCTATTTTAGAGATGTTTGTATGAGCTCCTATTATTTAGGGATATTTGACATGCAATAGAGCACCCTTGTTTTGGTATGGTCATGTGCAGAATCACTCCCTAATTCACCAGCTTCAATCGGTTCGAGGATCTAACATGTATTGAGGGAGATATTAATATTTGATTGATTTAATCAAATATTAATTATTTGGCCTAATTTTAATTAGGAAACCCTAATTCTTAATTATGAAACCCTAATTAGGGCAAGCACACTTTTTTGGAGGATATAAGGGTTTCTTATTGGAGGAAGGTAGATAATTATGAGATTTTGATTATTGATTTTTTGCTAAGAATTCTTTTGTGAAGACTGAGCCAAGGGTTCTAGGATTCCATTTGCATTCAAGAACGTCCACTCTTCATTGTGTGCAATTCAAAGGCTGTGAGATATCAGCTGATTTATTACCAAATTGAGAGATAACTTCATACAAAAGTTATCACAGAGGTTTATAGGTTTGAGAGATAACTTCACACAAAAGTTATCACAGTATTTTAGTTATTTCTTTATTTAATTTTGATTTAGTAATTGTTCAGAATAAAGATCTTTTGTATTAGGCTATATTTCTTTAGATCTGGAGTACAGCATACAGGCCACACGATTTTCCATTAGCTTTTGTACAAGATCTGTATAGGTCTGTACAAATTTGTACCATTTTGCATCAGGCCGAAAAGTGTCACGGGAAGCATAGAGACCGACATCGGCAGTCCAGTGACCGACATCAGTCTACTCAGAGACTGACATCGGCAGGCAGAGACCGACAATGACCGACATCGACTGACCTAATACTGACGTCAATAGGTTATCGACACCAAGAAATTGATGGCAGCAGTATAACCGATGTTGGTGACTGTGTTTTTGACACAGCAGGCCGAGACGTGCTAGATTCAGGTTTTTTTCCCAGTTTGTGGAATACTCAGGTTATTAAGACCGTATTTAAATATTATTTTATATGAATGACAGAAGACATCTATTATAATCATCTGAGTGAATAAATAAGAGATTATATTATGATTTATTTATCTATTTGGAGATAGTTTACATGAATACAGAAAAGCAAATCAGAGCTTTTGTCTTTCTAGAGTCCCTATTGGTTGGGGATATTATAGTGGTATCAGAGCTTTTGTATTTCTATATTCCCCAGTGGTTGGGGATATTATAGTGGTATCAGAGCTTTTGTATTTCTATATTCTCTATTGACTGGGGATATTATAGTGGTATCAGAGCTTTTTTTTTCTATAGTCCCTATTGGTTGGGGATATTACAGTGGTATCAGAGCCAAATTCCTGTCATCCTGTTGCATAGATTAAAGCTAAATTCTGCCATCCTGTTGGGTAGTTTGGGTAGCTTGGTCATTGAATCAGCTAAGTAACCATGATTACTTCAAGTAATCAAAAATAGTGGGACAAGGATATGAGGAAGTTGAAACAAAGTTTGAACCAGTTGGTTGAAACCCAGAAAAGGATGAATGAATTTCTTTCAGACCCTACATTCAAAGACAAATTCACATGGTATATGATAGCGAATGAGGAGTGGGAGTTATTATCACCTGAGGTTCAAGAGAGGATGTCTTTTGATCACTTTGTTAAGCTAAGGAGGGAGCACTATAGATTAGTTAGACAAGATAGCAACATGTCCCATGATTCTTATGAGATAGGAGATGGTGATGATGAGATAGTTTCAGCAACAGCCTCTTCAGAGTTAGATGAGGATGAGTCTGATGCTTGCACTCAGAGTGTAGAGGTGTAATCAGATGTTAGTACATTGAGTATTAATGATCTCTCAAATATGACAGAGATTGTAGAAGAGTCTTAGGATCTAATTATTGTAGATGACACACAGGGGGATGCAGTGGATAGTTTTGAGGACTTAGTTTCCTCGATAGTTTCTTTCAGTATGGATGAGTTGGACAGTGATGCTACAGTTGTTGATACCCTATATGTTGATATGAGCTATGGAGTTGATTCACAAAGTATGGATGGTAGTACACCAGAGATTAATGATTTTGAGTCTACTCTTTTGGACCATGCATTAGAGGAGGATTGTAGGAGATAATCTAGCTAGTGCCACCATGTGTCTAGTCAGCTCTGAGTTAGTGAGTGAGACATTGCTACCGCTTGCAAGCATTTCGATGCTACTCATCAATTGTTAGTAGTTTATGGATGGGGTTTTCCTATTAGCATTGAGTGGGGAGGCAGTTATTTGTCCTTGACAGAGATCCACTCTTTATGGGAGGCTATTCAGATTTTGAGATAGGATTATATGCAATTGGTAGCCAATAGAGATTATCTTATGGAGTGGGGCAGCACAATGTATGATGCATTATTGGTCAAGGAAGATAAGGTGAGTGAGTTTACTCAGTAGGTCGAGGTGACTTCTGAGGTTTTTGAGAGTACGCAGTTGGCTTATGAGGAGTCACAGTTTCATTTGGCTGAGGTGACTACAGAGTTGGAGCATTTACGGTCTTCACCAGCGCCAGACCCAGTCCATTTGTATATTGAGATGGTTGGTGGTGAGTACATTCCTATAGTGGTTACTGAGGAACATGTTGTTGGAGCTGATTGTTAGGTTGTGGAGCTAAAAGCTTCACTGATGCAAATAGGGATGGAGGTTGCAAAGAGTTTGCTGAGTGTCACAGACACTGGCATCAGTCAGACCAATCGATGTCGATAGGATTAGACAGGGATAGCAACCGATGTTGGTTAGGGATTAGTCAGCGTCGGTCACCTCCAGGCAGATAGGGACCGACGTCAGTCACCTGTGTGGTTTGAACTATGAGTGTTACAGGCAGTTAGTTAATGAACCAAGTGTTTGCATGTCAAGAGCCAAATTTAGACTAGAAGTTGCAGGTCTAATTATTGTAATTAGGTGTCTAATTATTGTTTGGATGAGATCTATATAATAGACTCATGGATTGTATTGTAAAGTGTTCTAGTTTGAGTTGAGCAAAGTTAGCTCCTTCTGTGTGTGAGGTGAGCAAGGGTGTTCCTCCTAGTTCCACAGCAGTACCAAGGTAGGTGCTAGTTTTGGAGAGTCAGCAAGATTCTTCAAGGGTGTAGGATCTTGGTCATCAGGTGTGCATGGCTACTTTAAGAGATCTACATGGTAAGTAAGATCATTGATCTATAGGTGTATGTGTGTGCATGATCTAGGTTTGTAAGTGTGCAGAACCAGATTGATTTGTAGGTGTGCAAGATCAGGGAGGACAACAACACAACAAGGAGCAAAATCAGGCAGGATCTACTTGGAGTATAGTGTGTACTCAGAAAGAGAGCAAAGAGGAAGGCAAGGTAGTTCCTTTCATAAGTGAGATCATTTGGGTTGCAGGTTGTTGCAGTTCAGGGGAGATCTACTTGAAGTATGATTGTGTACTTGGAGTGCGTGGAGCACTTGTGGAGTGTGTGGAGCACTGGAGTACTAACAGTAGTGGATACTGACTGGTTGGAGGTGAACACCAACTCTGTGTTTGAGTTGTGTGTTGGGACTATAAGAGAGAGAGCTTTAAGGGAAGATTTATTGTTTATGCCCTAGAGGTGTGGGAGCCCTAGAGGTGTGTAAGGAAGAAAAATTGTGGCAATCTTCTTTGTTGTATTTCCTTCTGAAAGAGTTTTAATACAAGTTGTGTATTGTCTCTCATATTCTGTGTTATTTTTGAATTCTAGTTACTTGTATATTCTGGTTAATTTCTACATCTTAAGTTGCTTGTATATGATAATCAATTGTGTGCTTCTGTATTTCCCACTCTGATACCATTTGATAGAACCAAAGTTCCCCAAAGCTCTGACACAACTTGTCAGAATTAAGAGCACACATGATTACCATTGTATAAGCAACTTAAGATTACGAAAATAACTAGAAGAACAAATAACTATCAATGAGAAAACACACTGAATGTGAGAGGTAATACACAATTGTATTCAACTCATTATAGAAGGAAATTACAACAAAGAGGTGGCATTCTTTCTTCCACTTCATGGGCTTACAGTAATCTTCCCTGAACTACAACAACCTGCAACCCAAATGATCTCACTTATGGAAGGATCTACCTTGCCTTCCTCTTTGCTCTCTTTCTGAGTACACACTATACTCCAAGTAGATCTCTCCTGATCCTGCTCCCTGTTGTGTTGCTATCCTCCATGATCTTACTTATCACATGTGGATCTCCACCATGATCTTGCAACACCCTGCATATCAAGCCTGATCTTACATACATGAAGAATCCTACTTGATTCTACCATGGGAAGAACTCTCCAAGTTCTACATAGTTCTTCACTTAAAAATATAGCCCATGAGTCTCATATATAGATCTCATGCATATAATGATTAGACTTATGGCTCAAGACTCAAACTAGTCTTCATCATGCAAACTACCCATTCACTTAACTGACTATTCATCAACAGCAGTTCTGGAACCACCACAGGCGACCGACGTCGGTCTTTATCTTCCTAGAGGTGATCGATGCTGGCTGTTACCTGCCGATGTTGGTTTCCTATACACTGATCTCTAACCGACGTCAGTTGTGGCCTATCGATGCCAGCAATTGTCATGCTCAAAAACCTCCCAATTTGCATTAAGGTGAAGCTTTTAGCTCCACACCCTAACAATCTCCCACTTGGAGATAAATAGCTACACCTGTACCTATACTAGTACTCTGTCTAATCTACATCTTGGCTTGTATTCCTCTTTAAGCTCAATCTTGAAGACTACCCACCACACTCCTTGTGGTGTTAATCATGTGCCTGAATTTCTTCATCCTCAGCTTACCTTCTTCTGCCATTGCTATACTCCCACTCAAATAGCAACCCCTGTGAGTAACCTGTAATCAACAAACCACTAACCAGATCTGGGCCATATGTTAGTTAAACTTGCTCTGAGAATGTCCAACCTCGCTCTGATACCATTTGATAGGACCGAAGTTCTCCAAAGCTCTGACACAACTTGTCAAAATTAAGAGCACACATGATTACCATTGTATAAGCAACTTAAGATTGCAAAAATAACCAGAAGAACAAATAACTATCAATGAGAAAACACACAGAATGTGAGAGGCAATACACAATTGTATTCAACTCATTATAGAAGGAAATTACAACAAAGAGGTGGCACTCTTTCTTCCACTTTGTGGGCTTATAGTAATCTTCCCTGAACTGCAACAACCTGCAACCCAAATGATCTCACTTATGGAAGGATCTACCTTGCCTTCCTCTTTGCTCTCTTTCTGAGTACACACTGTACTCTAAGTAGATCTCTCCTAATCCTACTCCCTATTGTGTTGCTATCCTCCCTAATCTTACTTATCACATGTAAATCTCCACCATGATCCTACAACACCCTGCATATCAAACCTGATCTTACATACATGAAGAATCCTACTTGATTCTACCATGGGAAGAACTCTCCAAGTTCTACATAGTTTTTCACTTAACAATACAGCCCATGAGTCTATTATATAGATCTCATGCATACAATGATTAGACTTGTAGCTCAAGACTCGAACTGGTCTTCATCATGCAAACTACCCATTCACTTAACTGACTTTTCATCAACAACAGTTCTAGAACCACCACAGGTGATCAACGTCGGTCCCTGTCTTCCTGGAGGTGACTGACACCGGTCGATACCTGCTGATGTTAGTTTCTTATACACTAATCTCTGACTGATGTCAGTTGTGGCTTGTCGACGTCGGTGACTGTCATGCTCAAAAACCTCTCAGTTTGCATTAAGGTGAAGCTTTTAGCTCCACACCCTAACACTAACACACATGTTTAGGATTTGGGAGTACCTGGTCCTAATGAGTTTGGCATACTAGTGGAGTTGAGTTTCTTGATTGATTCTTCTCACACCGATGATAGTGTGGTACAGTTGGTCGTGCCACCTTTACAGAGGGATCAGTTATGGGATGGATTGGCACCATCTTTTGTAGATGGAATCGGCAGTTTGAGTTGTCCATTCTACTTGGGTTATGATACTTCGAGAGTTTGTTTCTCATGTGTTCTTGACTATGGCAGTTGTGCTTTTAGAGTTTGGTTAAGTAGTATTTTCCAGTTTGATTATGGGTTCCTCTTGGTTATATTTTAGAGGATATTGTAGGAGCTTGCATTGATTAACAGTAGTGCAAATCATAACTACATATGGGATCTAGGTGGATTCATTGGTTTACTATTTTGAGATTGCTTGGGGACAAGCAATTTTAGGAGGGGTGGATTGTCATGTCCTCTTTTCAGTTGACATCTTCAGAGTTGAGGATTAGCCTATTATGTGACCTTTGTAGGCTGATAGGATGGATAGAGGGTCATAATGGAGCTTGGCTTGGCTTCGATTAGTAGAATTTCTACAATTGGCTTTCATTCGGGCTATTTTAGAGATGTTTGTCTGAGCTCCTATTATTTAGGGATATTTTACATGCAGCAGAGCACCCTTGTTTTGGTATGGTCATGTGCAAAATCACTCCCTGATTCACCAGCTTCAGTCGGTTTGAGGATCTAACATGTATTGAGAGAGATATTAATATTTGATTGATTTAATCAAATATTAATTATTTGGCCTAATTTTAATTAGGAAACCCTAATTCTTAATTATGAAACCCTAATTAGGGCAAGCACACTTTTTTGGAGGATATAAGGGTTTCTTATTGGAGGGAGGTAGATAATTATGAGATTTTGATTATTGATTTTTTGCTAAGAATTATTATGTGAAGACTGAGCTAAGGGTTCCAGGATTCCATTTGCATTGAAGAATGTCCACTCTTCATTGTGTGCGATTTAGAGGCTATGAGATATCAGCTGATCTATTGCCAAATTGAGAGATAGCTTCATACAGAAGTTATCACAGAGGTTTATAGGTTTGAGAGATAACTTCACACATAAGTTATCACAGTATTTCAGGTATTTCTTTATTTAATTTTGATTCAATAATTGTTTAGAATAAAGATCTTTCGTATTAGGCTATATTTCTTCAAATCTAGAGTACAGTATACAGGCCACATGATTTTCCATTAGCTTTTGTATGAGATTTGTACAGGTCTGTACAAATCTATACCATTCTACATCAGGCTAAAAAGTGTCGTAAGAAGCACAGAGACCAACATTGACAGTCCAGTGACTGACATCGGTCTACTCAGAGACCGACATTGGCAGGTAGAGACTGACAGCAGCTGACATCGGCCAACCTAATACTGACGTCGGTAGGTTATCGACACCAAGAAATCGATGGTGGCAGTATAACCAACGTCAATGACTGTGTTTTTGACACAGCAGGCCGAGACGTGCCAGATTCAGGTTTTTTTCCTAGTTTGTGAAATACTCAGGTTATTAAGACCGTATTTGAATATTCTTTTATATGCATGATAGAAGACATCTATTGTAATCATCTGAGTGAATAAATAAGAGATTATATTTTGATTTATTTATCTATTTGGAGATAGTTTGCATGAATACAAAAAAGCAAATCAGAGCTTTTATCTTTCTAGAGTCCCTATTGGTTGGGGATATTACAATAAGTGGACCATGACTTCATATCAGACAAATGCAAGGTGAGCATTCATGGCATAAGAATCACTATTTTGGAGGAATTCATTTGGGAAGTGATTGATATGTCCTATGAGGGGACTAAGGCATTTAAAGACCAAATAAAGAAACATAAGCTACTGCAATGATTCTTCTATATGAATGAATTTGTGAATACTAATAAGAAAGGCTTCCCATAGGTAGATCTTCCTTGTCACTAGCCCAAAATCTATCTCCAAGTTATGCACTATATGAACCTTGAAGGTAAATACACATTAAAATATTCCCACCACTTCTTTTTGTTTAATAACTTCATTGGTTATAAGATAATTCTTCATTTATTTCTACTTAAATCTCTTGAAATCACCATTTTCTTATTCAAGTAAATGAAGCTAACCTTATCCTTCACCAAGGGTTGATCTTTTCTCCTTGTCAAACACAACCAAACCCTACATGATTGGGAGGTCCCCCTAGGGGGATCCTCCACTGAAGAGGACTCCCTAGAGGAGGACCCTACCTCAAAATATGATTGACGCTCTGAGAGCACCCCTAGGCCAACCTTTCAAAATATTTTACTGATGACCTCCCCCTCAAGCTATTCATACCTAAACCTAAGCTAATCACCCTTGATGTGGGTACTCCTCAAGATATTACCTGGAAGGGCAAATCCATTCTATTGGAGGAGATGAAAAGGAACAAAGTGGAATTAGAGAAGTTCAAATCCAAGGTGTAAAGGTAGGGATGGTCCTCACCAAGCTTATACAAGATTGAAATGCTCTGCATAGATAGGTTGAATCCACAATGCAATCTTTCATTCAATCTTCTCAACCATCCTTGAACCCTATCATACAATCACTAGAGATATTGGAATACCCCCCATTAGGTTCCCACAAGGTGGCCCCCATAAAGAAGACTCCCCTACAGGTCAAAGGATAGAAGCAACCTCATATGATATTTCCTAGAGAAGCATTTGAAGGACCTGAGAACCATAGATGGGCTAAGATTTTTAAGGTTAAGAAGGACATCCTAGTGAAGAATCCTGAAGATGTTATAGACCCACTAGAAGGACCTCCCTCCTCATCTCTATTTCTAATTTCTGTTTTCCTTTATTTTAGTTTAGTATAGTGGTTTTTTTATGTTTGGGTTGGATGACCTTTACTCATCTTATTGATACTATTTTTATTTCATTTTAGTGGTTCTAGGATCCCTATAAAACCTATTTTTTACCCTATCAAATGAAAAAAATTAATGTGATTAATTATTAAATGTTTATTTTTATTTTCAATATGCTCACATTCATCCACCAACATGAACTTCTACCACAAACTGGTTTGAAAGAAACCCTAATTATTTTCCAATTAAGTATTCTAAGATTTCCCTAGCTTCTAAGAAATTAAAAGGACCCATAATTTCATCTCAATATTTATACTTAATTCTGACATGAAAATAAAACCCCATTAATACTCTAAAATAACCAATTGAGTATATTAATCCAAACAAAACTATACAAAATCCTTTGATGAATCTCAAAATTATGTTTACATAGGTTTTAAAGATGATCAAATAAAAAAAATTGTCTGACACACTCATCAATTCATTTCATTTTTTTTCTAGGTCTTCCAAGTAGACAATAAAACCCTAAATGCCTAATCTTGTTCTTTATCAAAATCTGAAAATAATCATATCAAGCTTCATTGGGTCTTGAGAAAATCCTTCATTTTCTATAAAGCTATAGTAAATCATTCTTAGCTTATAATAATACAAAACCACTTAAATAAAAATGTAACACACTAGGAAATTTCAAAACTTTATAAGCCAAAAGACTGTAGACCTTACTCCTTAAAATTTATAAGAGCAAAAATCAATAATATTTGAAAGTAGAATGTGACTACCAACAATGATAGAAGATGAGTCAAACTCTACACTGGCATAATTTTTATCATACAACCTTAATAAATTTTTAAAATAATCATATCTTCACTTGAGATTATTGTGATAGTAAATATTTTAACTCTTGAAAACATTCATAAATGCATGACTAATACTACATCTTACTTGAATTATGCATGATTTTGCCATGGTAATTACTTGAAAAATCAAATAAATATCTGAGATTGCCTTATTTTTCATTCATTCATAAATTACTCACTTATTTGGAATGATATGTTGTATTCTTCCACCTCCAAAAATATTTCTAACTTGACAAAAAAGATCTAATGCACTTGACATCCAATACAAATGTATATGCAAAAATTAATTTAACACAACTAAAAATAAAAATAAACAAAGAGAATGTCATATGAAATATCAAAATGGCACAAAAGAGTATTAAAACTAAATTCTAAACTCAATTAATCATAGCTCAAGTTAGTATGGCACAATGAAAGGACATGCATACCAAATTATAAATGCACTCCAAAACTTTATTGATTGCATGCTCAAAAAAATGTGGCATAATGAAAGGAAATATGTATTGCATTACTAAACTACCAAAAAGACTACTAAAATGGTTTTAAATTTTAAACTTTGCATCTTCTTCACTAAAAAAATTGAGCCACTAACATCAATTAGCTACCATATAGCATCACAAATTGAAAATTAAAATAGGTCATTTAGGCAATCAATGCTAATTAAAAAAAGGATGTACATTAGCCACCACCAAAATTAAATTGAAATCTAAATTGTTAGTTATCAACAAATTGAATAACAACCACATTTAATGCATGTTACCACAATAAGTGATTACTTTGAGTACATTTTATGTTTGAAGCGTTTCACTAAATAGTTAAAAGTGATAAGGATTTCTACCAACCTACTTATTCACTATTTATTAAGTTGATAAGACTAAGCATTAAATCTAGAATTCTTTTATACAAATAATTGCTAGCTAATTTCTCTTCAAAAACAACCACTCCATCACCAAAGATGTTTTCAAACAATGTTCTTAATTGAAATTCAGGTTGCCACTTAGAACATATACTATATTATCAAAGTGATCTAAACTTTCCTCAAAATGGAGATCTGAAAAATGGGTGTCATTAACTATAATCTCCACCAAATTTTTTATTTGAATAACCACTTTTAATGCCATCGGATGTGGTACAACTCATACAATGACACCAAGGAAATCATGATCACACTTCATATTACAACTGAATATGACTTCATAAATTATCAAGATTTAGCAAATCATGCACTTGAACATATTTTGAAGTGTTTGGTTTTTTTTGGGATTAATGCTTGGCTTTCATCCAGAGCCTAAACCAATTTTGGAACACAAAAGGAGGTCTAGTCTCCTTAAAAAAATGCTAAAACTTAACTAATATTTTCAACCTTGAAAATCTTACCAACCAGTGAGGAGCCATTAATGACTATTTAGATCATAATTTAATTCTAACACCTAAACCAACAACCTAGAAAAGAGAATAACTTGCCACAAAAAAAAGAACCACAAAAAGCACTACTAGCCTAACTTGCCAATTATCTTTTTGCTTCTTACATGCGTCTTCCTTTGTTGGACAACAATGATTCCATAGTCCATTGAGTGCCACTTAGAATGGAGTTTTGTGTATCTAGTTGCAATCTTTATGCTTCCATTTTTATACCTCTTTTTCCTTTTGGGCCATATTTAGGAGTTCTCATATCACTGAAACTCTAAGAAATAGATAAAACCACCTGACTTTCCAACCCTTCTTCTTCGTCCTCCTAGCCCTCTTCCTGCTCTTTTGAAACTTCTTATTTTTGGGGGATTTCTCTTATTAGAAAATATTTATCCAATTCCTCTAGCCTAGAATTCAAAAACTTTGCTTCTTTTACTCACTTGGTGGATAAAGGATGTTCTGACTCCAAAACCCTCATCTCCTCTATTGTCATTGAAACCTTGCTCTTTTGAGAAGTAAACTGAACCTTCTGAGAGGCTTTCAGAGAAGGGACCTCCACAGAATTGTAAGTATATGAAATGATCAAATTGTGAACCAGATTATGATTTGGATAACCCACCTTCCTAACCCATTTTTGAATAAAGGTTGAATGAGATCCTTTAAAACCCATCTTAGGACAAACGACAATCTTATGATCATTTTTATTATAGTTGAAGCATCTAAATAGAAGACCTTCATAATTAAAAAATTGACACAAAACTCCCTAAGAGGAGGTGATTCTAAAAAAATAATGCAGAGGTTGAGATAAGTTAGCCATAACCATGCTCAAACAAAATTCAATTAAGATGCAATGGATTCATCAACTTTAACCAAATATCCCAATTTATTCACCAACTAGTTGAAAAGACTATGATAACATAGGGATAAGGGAGGCTTGTAAAATCTTACCCAAATTGAAGATTTTGAAATAGCATAAGAATCTGAATCAAATAATGGATCCCAAGGATTAAAAAACACCCCTTATTTACCTACAAACTAAGGCCCATGAGTCCACACAAAATATATGTCTTCTGAAGAATGAAACTACAACCAAAAAAACCCATTTGAAAACATGGAGATATAAAGGGATTTTTAAAATGGCCAAAAACTTGACACCCATTGTTGAATCACTTCTCAAGATGGTTGTTTCCCAACACATCTACCAATCAAAGATTTACTTCCCCTCTCCATATCCACCATAACAAGCTCTATATCTGTTATATCTAGAATAAGAGGGGAATCAAAAAAAATGATAGGGACATCACCTAGATAAGCCATCTCCAAAGCTTTTGGTTGGTTAACTTCTATAGTTGGAATCCCTTTCAAACCCTCTTCACTGAATAAATCCTTCTCTAGGACCAATTTTGAATGAATCTAACTTTTGGGCACAAGGGTTGGAACTGAACAAGGATGAGCCTTAAGGATAACTTCTTTACAAAAAGAACCAAAACTATAAAACTGATTAGAGCTATTAATGTAATATAAATACACTAAAGCCTAGGTTAAAACCCTAGCTGACCCTTCTAAAATCCCATCTTTGCTCTCCTCCTAAAAGGATCCTCCTAATGACCAACTATTGTTCATTCTCACCTAATTCAACCTTAAAGCATTGTCAGGAGGTTCAAAGCCTACTCTAGCTCGCTCAGAATCTGATACGATTCAATGTGATCCTGGGAAAGAACATTGTCCCCTTCCCTAAAAATACTTGGTTGCTAATGCACTCTCCAAAAATTTATCCCTAACCCCTTATCCTCCTTTGACTTTACCTTACTCATCCTTGGCCACCTTTCCCTCCGACTACATAACTTGAAAACATTGAGAAAGATTTCATCCCACCACATCCAAGCCTGATGCTTCTATTATTGTCAATACCTTCACCTTCCCCTTTGATTTCTTACTCAATTTTTTACCTTCATCACCATGTTGCATCGAATACATCACTATTGGAGCCATTTTTCAAAAACATTATATTGAATATAAAGTGTTTGGTTTTGTTATATGCTAAGATGAGTAATATCTAGAATTTTAAAATATTATAATGCAATATTTCTAAAATGAAATTCAAACCTACATATGTAGAATAATATAACTATTGAAATTACACCATTATATAAAAATGAAACTTATTAGTAAAATAGTTATATCAATTAGATCAAAATATGGTATTACTTAGTATTTCTAGCATTAATTACATTATTTATATTCAACTAAGCAGGCAAACTAAACTAATTTGCATGTTTCCAAACTAAACTAATATTTCTATATCACCCAAACATATTTCTATATCATAGACCTTATTTATGCTCGTAATTTTAGTGATGCAATCAAACCATCATAAAATAATCAAAATACAACAATAAATACACAATCAACAAATGAAATGATAAAAAAACATTTACAAGACAATTGACCCCTGTCACACATAGTGAAACTATCAAGACACAATAGATATTTTACAATTGTTCAAGTTTTTGATAGGGTGTAAAATTTCATGTTAACAATACTGACCTTGCGGTCCATTTTAAAACATGAGATTGAGTTACACCAAGAAAATTATGAAATGAAAAAACTTAGGAATGCACTCCAAGTAATTTTTTTCCTATGCACCTAGGTGCAAACCCCTTAAATTATTTTCATAAATAGGCATGTATTTTTTGGCTTAGCATGGCACAAAGAATGGAAAATAATTTATGAGGAAGTTTAGGATGGATGAGTATTAATGAAATAGCCTATGACATATATTCTAAAAATTAGTGACACTTCAAATGATAGAATTTCTAGTATTATTGCACTATAAACTGATTAATTTGATGAACTAATATTTTTAAACATTTGGAAAAGAAGTAACTTAAAATTGTGTGAGAAATAATTCAACTAATCATGAGTGATGAATACTTGATGTTGTTTTTTAAATTATTGAGTCATAAAAACAACCACAAAACAATCACACAAAAAATAAAATAAAAAGAAAAAAATACCAAAAATGCCAAACATATATACAAAGGCAAAGGAAAGGCAAGATGACTAACCAACATCAAACATTTTCCATTATGAGACAAGGTGAAGGATAAGTTGATGTTGAAAAATACCAAAAGTAAATAAATAAGGCTTAAACCATGAGATGATCAATAGAATAAAATATATGTGGTTTATTTTAATACCATCATAATGTGAGTTATTATGTTCAGTGTGAATATATTGATTATGCATCAGTCTATAAGAATTAAAGTTAGCAAGACAACATAATAAACATATCAAATATCCTTGTATAAACAAAATTAAAGCAGTTGAATCATCACTTTGAGTGATTTTAGCCAATTCTAAATCTTATAATATAGATGAAAGGTCATTAGTTTGACTTGTAAATAGATGAAGATATTTGTATTTAGGATGACGAGAATTTAAATCAAGAAAATAAATTGTTTTTTTTATTGTATTTTCAAAATTCATTTCTAGATTTACTAAAAAATAATTTTGAGTATTTTCATGTTCAATATATATACTCAGAGTTATTGTATCAAAATCTATAAGGTCACAAAATTTAAAAGATTTGTAGTCAATCTTATCCATCATGTCATCTGATTCTGATTCATGTATAAAAAAATAGTTAAACATGTCAGACTCACTTTTTAGTATCGCATCCTCATCTAAAAAATCAAAATCTTTGAAATATTTTTATATAGTTGTATCACTTAATTCAAGATCAAAATCTTCATCTTGATTTTGATCTTTCAAAATAGGAATGATATGATGATTTTCAAAAAAAAAATGAATTAGATTGGAGATTGTCATAAACATCAACAAAGTTAGAAGGAGAATAATTATTTTCCTGAAAACAAGTAAAGTCTAACTCCAAAGAATTTCTTCCATCTAAATATGAATCTTCCAATTCAACACTTCTTATATCATCAATAGTTTTTCCTAAATCTACATTCAAAATGAAATTGAGAGTATTTATGACTACTAATAGACTATTATCAACAAATAGACTAGATTCAAGAGTAATTTTATCATTAAATGACTAGTTAGACATATCAAATGCATTATTTTCAATAATAGGATGATAATGAGATTGAATAAATTTTGTATCTGATGAAAAATTAGTATTTTGTAATAAATCAAGACATTCTAATGAAGAATTTGAACTATAATCTAAATTTTGAGAGACATATTCATTATTAAATGCTATGACTTTGTCATAGATAAAAATTAGAAAATTATTTATGAATTTATGCTCAAAATCCAATATTAAATGATAAAACCTTTTGAATTTGAACATATCATGGTCTAGTGAGCAAAGTTTACAAAAATTCTGATTTTGTCTTTGGATACGGACAAACTTCAAGGCTGAACTAAAGTCAACAATACCAATTTTCTAAATAATTTGATTATAACTTTTAGTTAGATTATTCTTCCAATAGAGAAAGAAAAGTTTTCCACTTGGTCTAAAGGAAACATGGTTTTTATTTAATTTTAAAAGAAAGTGCAACAAATATTCCCAAATGGATTCTTTTTATTCCAAAAAAGGTATAAATTAGGCTATTACACTTTGGTCTAATTTATTTTCTATTGGGGTTTTTATGTAAATCCATTCTAGAGTGAGTTCATCCATATTTTCTATAATTGATTAAGAAACAATCATAAAACTAGATTAAAAAATCTTAGTAGGCGACCAACTATGATAACTATGAAATGAAAACTAGAGACTAGTTATGGTAATGTAAATCATTGAAGAAAAAAATGGATAATTGTATAAATAAATAAACTTGATTTAAAATTCCCCATCAGAGTTGCCAAATTCATTGACATTCAAATTTATGACATCAATGAATCAACCCATTCACAAATCATGAAGGTCAAGGTGGAATTATATCAGTTTAATCATAAGGGACCTATGGCTGAGAATTAATCCTAAGACATACAAAAGTGATGTAGAGCATATAACTATCTTTCAAACTTTGACTTTGTTCTTTATTCACTTCCTTAGGTAATGTCTCACTAGATCAATCCTTCATGCTAAAATTTAATATTATTTTGAATTTTTGATGGATTCTATGCCTTTATCAAATTCCATAGGATCTTATTGAACCTCTCCACTCATTCATCAACTTTTCTAACACTTTCCAAGTTTCAACTTATCCCTTTTAACAATTCTGCCTACACTACTCATAGTCCTTGGGAACACTTTTTACCATATTTTCTTACTTGTATAGAAAACATATAGATAATTATGACTTCTCAAAGGAATATTCTTCTTTACCTTGTTTAGACACAATTGTGTACCAATTTTGGTGGCCTAACTCCTTTGCTAGGTCCACTTTTCTTCTTAGGCCTATTTAATTAGGTCTTTTTCTAGGCTTATTCCATTATAGACCTTCAAAATCAATACTACATGGTCCATACACACTTGAAACTATGTGATTTAGTTAGATCACATAAATATTGATAATACTACAAAGTTTTGTGAAATTTTGTCAATTGGAACTTGAGATATGCTTGAAACCCTAATCTAGGGCTTATGGCACCCTACACGGACCCGTGGATATAAAGAAATATTGTGTGAACGTTTTATAAGGTTTCATGTGACTATGAAAGGTTCTATAGGTCTGTCTTGACCTCATGCAACTTGTACAACCATTTACTAGTGCTTTCTAATCCTTTTCTAAGGTTTTATAATCTAAAGTATTGTTGACTATGCAAGAAAACATTAAAACTATAGGTTTGTGCTCTTTTAGAATAAACAAAATGAAAAACAATGCCAAAGAAAGATTCATTAATCCTCTAAATGTCTGAAAGTAACTTACCTTAATATATATAAGCTCTTATAAATCAATGTAAATATCAATTCTTCCTTAGATCAGACACACAATTCAATCATATAAGCCTGCTATAGGAAATAGGGTTTGAATTATAGATGCCAATGAATAAAGGGTTTCTTTTTTATATATGAATATTATAACCTCAATCCACACCCAATCCAACTTTAGTAATGTGTAATACAATCTATCAACTTCAACTATTGACCTTGATAAGCATAGTCTGCATATAGAGAAACTCACACTAAAATAGGGGTCTTTTTAGAAATTTGTCTGAACACTAGATGATTGATTATTGTTCCTTAAAACTATAATCTTAAAACATACTCAGCAATATTTTAAGAACATTAAGAAGTATTATCAAATTTCTTTTGATTATCAATCTTAAATGACACAGTTTGTAACCAAGCCAGACCACTTAAGAATAGGGGGTCTATGTTTTGAACCTTCAACATAGGGGTCTTTTCCTCCTTTCCTTCGAATATTATCTCTTACAAAACATGTAATCCCAATCATGGTTTCCAAATGGATATAAAGATTTCAAACATTAGATTGAAAAATATCAACTTACCAAATACACAATTATCAAATCACATTTGTGTATACCTAAAAAACAAGGTTATCAGTCCTTTATTAAACATTTGAAAACATCCTTCATTGTTTATTGGGTCTATTTCCCATGTTTCTTCTAATACATTATGTCCACTAACCCAAAATCCAAAAATAACAAGCTTTATATCAAAGATAACTACCACAACTACTTCTTGAAAAGCCTTCAAGCCATTCTTGAAATTACATCATATGGGATTACAAAGGATTTATAACTAGAGACACTTAACCACACATTAATGCCTTTTATCAACCCATATATACCTAATACTAACATTAGACAAACATTCCTATCTAAAAAACATCAAAAACCCTCTCTCAACTTTCCCCAAACATTCAAATAATAGTTTTAGTGAGAAATGTATTTTTGAATGTTTAAAACAACCTAACACCTCTAGAACATCAAAATAAGATCCAAAAATTAATCCAAGATACCTATACACCTAAAGCAAACCAAAAATGGAATCTAACTAAGATGCCCCTACATCATACTTCCAAGGGCGAAATAAATTGAGCTCCAAGCTCAATGTAACTTACTTGCTTTTCTTTTTCTTCTTCCAATCTCTCAAAAGTTTCTGATCTTTCATTTTTTTTCTAGTTATGTGGCCTCCACTACTTTGATTCCAACTCTCTCTTGTAACTCATAATCTGATTTTGCTTAGCTAATATCTACATTTCTAGATTATAACTCTTCAACTTGTATTCCATTATGGCTCTCATATGCATTGAAAGATTGTTTCAGTTCTACCTTCTTATCTCTATCTTGACTTTCTTGAATCTCATATTGTTGCAACCACTCTTATACTTGTTCTTATATTTCTTCCTTGTCCTTATCCTTTACTTATTCCAAACTTTTCTCTTTTACCCTATTTTGCACTATGGAACTTGGTTCTTTTGCTTCAATCTTCATTCCTTGGAAATATATTTCTTGAATGGGCTGAGTTTCAACTCCTTGAACCTAAACATCTATCTTCTTCTTTAATTTCTAATCTTTTGTAATGGCTTCCTACTTCTTACATGTACTTAGATCATAAAACAACATATTAGAAATAAAATTTGGAGCCTTCATGGCTCTCTCTTGGGCTGCCTCCTTGGACATTTCAATATCCAACTTCTTATCTTGCTTGGTGTCAGTTCCAAGCCACTTCATATCTATCTCAGCTATAATTTATATTACTACCCTACCATCATCTCTCTTAAAGTCTTGACTGCCCTTTTTGTTTTGGTTTTCTTCATTCTTGAGCACTCTCATAGGTGTTATGTCTTCTTCATTTGGAAGACCACTCTCTTTCTACCTCTTGATGACCTCTATTATCACCTTGCATTATTTATCTACATATCTCATGTCCATCTTTGTGTACTCACAACTCTTCATACTCACCATCTCAAGATAACTTACCTTTGCTTCTTTCTTTGGTACATTAACCAAACCCAAACTTTCCATGGCTTTGTTCCAATACTATTTTTTTGCCTTCATCATTATCCTCTCATCTTTGATTCCTTCTTCACCCTTCAATGGGACAAGAATATGTATCTCTCCATGTTGATTGATGATGTATGTATTAACTTGACCATCATGAATAGCCTACCTATCAAATTGTCATGGTCTTCCTAATAGCAAATGACAAACATCTATGGGCATAATATCACACAAGAATTTTTATATATATCCTCTTATATGGAATTAAATCCAACTTTGCTCACTTACCATGATTTTATGTCCCTTCTGAACCCATGTAACCTTGTATGGTTGTGGATATGTCATCCTCTGCAAGCTTAATTTCTGCATCATCTCTAAGGACACAATATTATTAGTGCTTCCCCCATCAATCACTAAATTATGAACCTTACCTTTTGCTTTGCACCTACTTTTGAATAAGCTTTTTCTTTGGGATTCTATTTCATACCTATGCTCATGCTCAATGGGCACTCGAATGCTCTATGTCCCTTTCTATGGCAATGCCAACATTGTCCTTGAAACCTTTTTCTTGGGCCACTTCTTATATGACCTTCATCTCTTCTTAACTTTCCATATTCAAATGTTTTAACTTCCCATGCATGGTTGTGTACTCCCATGCCCTCTTGAACTATTACTACATGCATTTTTGGTCTTTCTTGAACCACCTTTTCATTTACTCTCTCATTTGTTCTTGACTATAAAGGTCTTACTTGACCTTGTTGCCTACCATTTCCTTCTTCTTTCTATATTATTGTTCTCTATGCTCTATATTTGAGAGTATCCTCAATATCCTTCATCCTCATGACTAATGGGGTAATCAACTATGCCACTTAGTCTATTATATTCTTGACCAAATCTTCATCTCTATTAACTCTCTCCATGGAACACTAGTCTTGGTTCCCTGTCCTACAATTCATCTCAAACCACAAGATGTTAATATTTTTCACAATCCACTAATAAATTTTACTAGCTATGATACCAAATAATGCAGATCATATAACTATCTTTCAAACTTTGACGTTGTTCTTTATTCACTTCTTTAGATAATGGCTCACTATATCAATCCTTCATTCTAGAATTTAAGATTATACTAGCTATTTGATGAATTCTAATTCCTTTATCAAACTCCATAGGATTTAATTTAACTTCTCCACCCATTCATCAACTCTATCAATGCTTTCCAAGTTTCAACTCAACCCTTTTAACAATTCTGCCTACATTACTCGCATTCCCTAGTAGCACTTTTTACACTTTTTTTTACTTATATGAAAAAAGTACAGACAATTATAACTTACCAAAGGAATATTCTTCTTTACCTTGTTTAGACACATCTATGTACCAATATTTGTGTCCTAACTCCTTTGCTAGGTCCACTTTCCTTCTTAGGCTTATTCAATTAGGTCTCTTTCTAGGCCTATTCCACTATAGACCTTAAAAATCCATACTAAACTATCCATACACACTTGAAACTATGTGATTTAATTAGTTTACATAAATATTGATAAGTATACAAATTTTTGTCAAATTTTGTTTGTTAGAACTTGAGATATACTTAAAACCCTAATCTAGGGCTTATGGCACCCTACACATACCCATGGATACAAAGAAATATTGTGTGAACATTTTATAAGGTTTTAAATGACTGTGAGAGGTTGTACAAGTCTATCTTGACCTCATTAAACTTATCCAACCATTTATTAGTGCTTTCCAATCCTTTGCCAATATTTTCTAATCTAAAGTATTATTGATTGTGCAAGAAAATATTGAAACTACAGGTCTATGCTCCTATATAATAAACAAAACACAAAAAAATTATAAAAAAATCTTCACTAAGCCTCTAAACACCTTCAAGTAACTTACCTTAATATATCTAAGCTCTTATAAATTGATGTAAATATCAATTCTTCCTTAAATCAGACATACAACTCAATCACATAAACTTGTTACAGGAAATAGGGTCTGAATTATAGATGCCTATGAATAAAGGGTTTATTTATTATATATGAATCTTATAACCTCAATACATACCCAATCCAAATTTAGGAATATGTAATACAATCTATCAACTTTAATTATTGACCTTCTTGATAAGCATAATCTACATTTAGAGAAACTCACACTAAAATAGGGGTCTATTTATAAATTTGTCTAAACACCAGATGATAGATTATTATTCCTTGAAACTATAATCTCAAAACATGCTCAAATTTTTTTTAATAACATTAATAACTATTATCAAATTCCTTTTGATTATCAATCTTAAATGACATAGTCTACAACCAAGCCAAACCACTCAAAAATAGGGGGTAAGTGTATTGAACCTTCAACTCAGGGGTCTTTTCCTCCTTTCCTTCAAATATTATCTCTTAAAAAACATGTAATACCAATCATGGTTTCCAAATGGCTATAAATATTTCAAACTTTAGATTACAAAACATCAACTTACCAAATACACACAATTATCAAATCACATGTGTGTATACCCAAAAAAAATAGGGTTGCAAGTTCTTTATTCAACATTTGAGAACATCCTTTCATTATTTCTTGGGTTTATTGATGATGTTTATTAAAATACATTATGTCCATTGACCCAAAATCCAAAAATAACAAGCTTTATATCAAAGATAACTACCACAACTACTTCTTGAAAAGCCTCCAAGCCATTCTTGAAACTGCCTCATATGGGCTTACAAAGGATTTATAACTAGAGGCACATAACCACACATTTAATTTCTTTTATCAACCCCTACATACCTAACACTAACATTAGTCAAACATTCCTAGCTAAAAAAACATCAAAAACCCTCTCTCAACTTTCCCCAAACATTCAAATAATAGTTTTGGCAGGAAATGACTTTTTGAATGTTTCAAACAACCTAACACCTTTAGAACATTAAAAAAAGATCTAAAAAGGATTCCAAGACACCTAGACACCTAAAGTAAACTAAAAATGGAATCTAACTAAAATTCCCCTACATCAAAAAGAGTATTTTAAATTATAGGGACTAATATGCTCAATAATAATTATAAATTAAGCTTATAATTATTTCATAAAATTAATCAATCATAACACAATTACTGACTGTATCTAGAATAAAGATGCTTAAAAACAAAGTTATAATTAAATATGTTAAACATTGCTTTATGATATTGTTAATCAACCTCATATCTAATTTAGAACTTGTATATAATATATCTGATAAATAAAATTCTATATACTAGGTAATCCCTTGAAGGATAGAATATTCATATTTATGAAATAAGATGTTTTCCGTATGAATGCTCACATTGCAAGGATGAAATAAAGAAAATGAATGAGACAAAAATAGAAAGAAAGTGAATAAGGAAAAAATAATAATACAAAATCAAACTAAAAGATTAAAATATTATGAGGGTTATAAGATATTGATTAGATATTAAATTAATTAACGAAAGCATCAAAACTATGAAGCAAAGCAAAAGAAATCAAGTATTATGCTAAGTTAGAAAAAATAGAAAAAGTTGGATACTAAACTAAATAATGCTAAAAGGGAAACTAATTTAAATAAAGAAAAAAACAAACTAAAGAAATAAATAAGAAACTAAATAATAACTGAACTATGCAAATCAACTTTAATGTAATGAAAATAGAAATTTATTGAGAAATCAAATATTGTTTCATAACTAATTAAAAAATTTGAGATCATATATTGCAGCTTTACAAGATTCAACAATCCGTCATACTAGTTATGAAGTGTTCACCATTATTCAGGGGAAGTTAAATTAAATCCATGCATATTACTGAGTTATTTATAGTTACCAAATGGTTATAATTTTTGGTTGTTTTCTAGTAATCATTTTACAAGTGAGAAACCTAGATATACCTAATGTACCAAGTGAAATCACTTCACCATAAATAAATATGTTGTTTGGTCTTCTTGCAAGTCATACTTCATCTCAAAGATCTTTAACAGAAGGAAAATGCAGTATGAAATTGAATTTTAGAAGAAAGTTCTAGGTAGCTATATAGGAGTCTCTCTCTTCAAATTATCTCCTTTGGGTCTTTCATACAGTTGAAAGGAACTAGTTACCCCTTTAAGAGTAATTGTTTTATTTTCAAACGAATGGCTAAACATTTTAAGTCAAGTCTTTATGACTTAAATTAAATAAAGTAATATTTTGGTGAAATATTTATGTTTAAATAATAAGTTACTTTAACTAACTAAAATTTTAACAAGGATAATTTATATATAGTGAACAACACATCAAATTTGACAAGTGGAGGGGGAAATTAATTGATTTACAAAATAACATTTTTAATCATGTAACATGAGTCAAAAATTTAATTGAATTAATGCATATAAATAATTTATGTGATTAATTATCAAATGTTTTATTATTATTGTCAATCTTCTCAAATTCATCCACCAACATGAATTTCTAGCACAAATTGGTTTGAAATAAATCTTTATTATTTGTCAATCAAGTATTCTAAGATTTCACTAGCTTCTACGAAATCGAAAGGACCCAAAATTTCATCTCAATCTATATAATTCATTATACCATGAAAACAAAACTCTACGAATACTATGAAATAACTAATTGAGTCCACTGATCTAAAAAAAATTATACAAAATTCTTTGATCATCTCAAAATTATGTTTATATAGGTTTTAAAGACAATTAAACTAAAAAATTTATATGACACATTCATCACTTTATTTTAAAGTTGATTTCTAAGTCTTCCAAGTAGATAATAAAACTCAAATGCCTAATCTTATTATTTATCAAAACCTGAAAATAATCATATCAAGCTTCATTGGGTCTTGAGAAAGTCCTTCATTTTCTCTAAAGTTGTAGTAAATCATTCTTGGCTTGTAATAATACATATCCACTTAAATAAAAATATAACACACTAAGAAATTTCAAAAAATTACAAGCCAAAAGACTACATGTCTTAATTTCTAAAAATTATAAGAGCAAACCTCAATAATAAATGAAAGTAGAATGTGACTACTAGAAATGAGAGAAGACTCAAACTTTGAACTGATAGACATTTTATCATAAAACCTTGACAAAATTTACAAATAACCATATCTTAGCTTGAGATTATTTTTATTCCAATTTTTTTAACTCTAGAAAGCATTCAGATGTGCATGAAAAATGCTACATCTTACTTGAATTCTACACAATTTTTCCATGGCGATTGCTCAAAAAATCAAATATATACCCAAATGCCTAATCTTATTCTTTATCAAAACCTAAAAATTATCATATCATGCTTCATTGGGTCTTGATAAAATCCTTCATTTTCTCTAAAGTTGTAGTAAATCATTCTTGGCTTGTAAGAATACATATCCACTTAAATAAAAATGTAACACACCAAGAAATTTCAAAAAATTACAAGCCAAAAGACTACATGTCTTAATGTCTAAAAATTATAAGAGCAAACCTCAATAATATTTGAAAGTAGAATGTGACTACTATAAATGAGAGAAGATGTCTCAAACTCTGAACTGAAAAACATTTTATCATACAACCTTGACAAAATTTACAAATAACCATACCTTAACTTGAGATTATTGTGATTCCAGTTGTTTTAGCTCTTGAAAACATTCAGATGTGCATGAAAAATGTTGCATCTTTCTTGAATTCTACATGATTTTTCCATGGTGATTTCTCAAAAAATCAAATAGATACCCAAATGCCTAATCTTATTCTTTATCAAAACCTAAAAATAATCATATCAAGCTTCATTGGGTCTTGAGAAAATCCTTCATTTTCTCTAAAGTTGTAGTAAATTATTCTTGGCTTGTAAGAATACATATCCACTTAAATAAAAATGTAACACCAAGAAATTTCAAAAAATTACAAGCCAAAAGACTACATGTCTTAATTTCTAAAAATTATAAGAGCAAACCTCATTAATATTTTAAAGTAGAATGTGACTACTAGAAATGAGAGAAGACTCAAACTTTGAACTGATAGACATTTTATCATACAACCTTGACAAAATTTACAAATGACCATACCTTAGCTTGAGATTATTGTGATTCCAGTTGTTTTAACTCTTAAAAACATTCGGATGTGCATGAAAAATGTTACATCTTGCTTGAATTCTACATGATTTTTCCATGGTGATTGCTCAAAAAATCAAATAGATATCTTAGATTGCCTTATTTTTCACTCATAAATAAATTACTCACTTATTGGGAATTATAATTTGTATTCATCCACCTCCAAATATAGTTATAACTTGGAAAAAATGATCCAATGCACTGATCATCTAGTGCAAATGTAATTGCATAAATTATTCTAACACAACCATAACTAAAAATAAATAAAGATAATGTCATATGTAACATGAAAATGGTGTGAAAGAATATTACAATTGCATTCAAAACTCCATTAATCATAACTCATGTGAGTATGGAATAATGAAATTAAATTCATTCTAGATTACAAATGTGCTCCAAAACTATATTGATTGCATGCTCATAAAAATGTGGCTTAATGAAAGGAAATATGTATTGCATTAATAAACTACCAAAAAGACTACTAAAATTATTTTAAATTTTAACCTTTACATCTTATTCACTAACAAAAGTGAACTACTAACATAAATTATATACCATCTAACATCATGAATTGATATTAAAATAGATCATTTAGTTAATAAATGCAAATCAAAAGAAGGATGTACACTAGACATTGCCAAAATTACATTGAAATCGAAAGTGCTAGTTATCAACAACTTGAATAATAACCACATTTAATGCATGTTACCACTCAAATTGAGTACTTTGAGTACATTTTATGCTTATAGTGTTTCACTAAATATCTAAAATTGACGATGCCTGCTACCAATCTACTTCTTCACTATTTATTACATTGATTAAGATTAAGCATTAAATCTAGAATTCCTTTGTATAAATAATCGCTAACTTAATTCTCTTCAAAAACAACCATTCCACCACCAAATATGTTTTCAAACAACATTCTTCATTGAAATTAAAGCTACCTTATAGAAAATATACTATAGTATCAGATTGCTCTAAACTTGCCTCAAAATAGAGAGTTCTCAAATGCGTATCATTAACTATAATCTCCACCAAATTTGTTATTTGAATAACTACTTTTAATTCCATGGGAAGTGGTACAACTCATACAATGACACCAAGGAAATCATGAACACACTTCATACCAAAATTTAATATGAATTCATAAATTATCAAGTTTTATATAATTGTGTACTTGAACATCTTTTGAAGTGTTTGGTTTTACTATATGTTGAGGTGATTAATATCTAGAGTGTTAACATATTATAATGCAATAGTTGTAAAATGAAAATCAAACCCACACATGAAGAATATTATGACTATTGAAACTACACCATTATATAAAATTGAGGTTTATTTGTAAAAGAGTTATATCAATTTTACCAAAATATGATATTACTGAGTATTTATAGCATTACTTGAATTATTTCTGTTCAACTAAGCATGTAAGCTAAACTAATCTACCTGTGTCTAAACTGAACTAATCTATCTGTGTCACCCAAACATATATATCAATCATATATATTATTTTGATTTTTAATTTGAGTGATGAAATTGAACCATTAAAAAATAATAAAAATTTGATAATCAATACACAATCAACAAGTGAAATGATAAACAATCATTTGAAAGACAATTGGCCCCCACCATACACAATGAAACTAGCAAGACAAAACAAATGTTTTATAGCTGTTCAAGTTTTTAATAGGGTGTAAAATTTTGTGTTAATAGATTCCTCCTTAATTTTAAGAAATACATTGATTCTATTCATTTTCTACACTTATCATGGAGCCTGCACATTGAGTCTACATTATATCTACATCTTTTCAATTCTTGTGTCATCATTAACTTATGGCCAAATAACTTTATATTGAGAGCATATTATTACATGTAATTATTTGGAAGAGGAGGTGAAGCCATTTATCTCACTTGGGTTGGGATTTCATTCACATTCATGATAGTCTACATTAAATTTGATTCCAAGTCTGTGGCATATTTAGTTTCAACTCCTCAAGAATTTTCCCAATTCAACTAGTTTACACACTTTTTTTGTTGTTATATTTGAGGGTTATGTCAAAAAGTGAAATAAAAATAATTCAACACATTACACTTGCCAATTCCCATAAGAGAACACATTACCCTAGATAGAGTTTATGCTTTCCCATAAATTTACAAAACTAGAAAAGGAGCAGAGTATAATATTGGTGCCCTTATACATAATTGGCGGCAATAGAGGTACAAAATCTACAACTTATCAATTGTGTATGGTATATATTTGGTGATCTACTGATTATGTCACAAATAGAAGTCAATTCGATATTTGTAGAGTATTGTTCAATTGTATTCCATAGCCTATGTCTAATTATATAATTCCATAATTCTACCTAGGTATATATGTTTTCATCATCCTTTATCTTTTCATCAATTTTCATATTTATTCAATTATTTGTCAAACTTTCAATTTATATGTTAAGCTTGAGTTATATTTAATTGTTTTAATTTATTATTGTATCATATATCTATATTTTTCCATAGTTTTAATTGTTTATGTGTGGTATTTTCCCCTAAACCATAAATAGACAAAACATTTTGGTGATTCTCAGCAATTGCTGAACCTATCAACCTTGAGGATTCTATTTTATCTCTCCCTCTAGGGGTTTTTTTTGTGGATATTTCATATTGCATTTACTTTCTTTAAAGTTTTTATTTATGATTACAGTATCATTTGCCTTAGTATTTTTTATGTATCTTACCAACACTAGTTTAGATATGATGGATCATTGCTTTGATTTAATATGTCTGAATGAGGAATCTATTTATCTTCATTATATTTCAAATAATTCTATGAATGCCACGCCTCTTGTTCTTCATTATATTTTATAAAATGGTAATGATGATTGGAATGATATTAAATCTTGTTATTATGGGTGATTAGATGAAATTTTTGAGTATAGGTTGTTTTTATTTTACCCCTCATGAATAGAAATGCCAAATTTTATGAAAAAATAAGTTACTAAATAAAAATGTGTTTGTACTAAGTAAAATAATTTAGATAAATCTGGTTTCAGCCCTCAAAGTATGAAATACAATGTTGACTCATGTGGAGATTCTAATGTGAATTAAAATGTTTAACATGTTTGTGTCCCTACTCTCTTTTCGAAAATAAATGATGAAAATTCTAAAATTGATGCAAATTATCAAATTTGTGCCAATGATTGTATTCCTACTCTACCCTTGAATGAAAATATTGAAAAATATTGTGTTCTTACTCTTATTCAAAGTAATGTAGAAAATGATTATCTTATTCCTTTGAGTTGGAGATGATGATATAAATAAAAATTTCAAAAATTATTCTTTCTATTCTTTCCTTGAGTGCTTATAATGATGAATAATGGAAAATATTAAAAATATATTGAAAAAATGTTAATAAATTTATTGCTCTACTAATTAAAAGGACATCATGAAATTAAATGATACTTTTTAGGAAAAGGAATAGTAAGGACAACTTGTGAAAATTAGTAAAACATGATTTAATAAATAATATAATAGAGTATTATTCATTCATAGAGATGGAAAAAAAATGTAACATGTGTAATTGTTTTCTACTTAATGCAGTAGTGAATGAAAGCATGACATTAAGTAATGAACATGTAAGATGAAATGGGGTAAATTTCACTAATTTTATATTTTATATTTAATATTTTTACTGTATGGGTATGTCTAATAAAATGGTTGATGAATTCCTCATAAAAGATAATTTGTTAGATGACAAAATTTTCATTAGAACTTTGTTAATACTTTGTTATATGACAAACATTTAACATAAATTAGGAATTAACTAAAAAAATAAATATTGTGACACAATTATTGGTATGGTTAGTAAAGAGCATGGTAAAAAAACAAGCACACAAATTTGCCCTGAAGGTATACGATGAGGTAATGACTTTGTCAAAGCTCCTCAAATTTTTGATTTGATTTTCTATTTTGATGTTGTTTATCATATTTTTAAATGGTGTGAAATCCACACCCTTATTGATTATTGTGTTGGTCATATCTCTTTTGAGGATTATCTCCAATATTTTGGTAAAATAACATGGTAATCCAATGAGATCAAGTTGGGATGTGTGTGAAACCTTACCAAGGTTTTTTATTGGTTATTATTTATGGAAACATTTCATGTGCAAGCTTTGTAAAGTATAGGTTTTGATACTTATAGAGTACCTTGATGTTTTTGTTGTTACATATTGATTCCTCGCTAGACAAACTTGTTAGATTATCCATGGATATCCATAGCTGACAAATCTAGATTTGGTTACTTTTAACTAAGATTAAATATATATTATTATGGGGCAGTAGGATATTGTTTAGGTTACATGATCATGCTGCTATGAGTTAACTGTAAGTATACGTTTACTCTATAATCATGTTGATTTGTCATTTCTATTATAATTTATGATGAATGTAGATCATGAATGTTATGGTCTAACTACCTATTTTTTGTGAGGTTGACGCAGGATAATCCATCCCTTAGAGTGTGACAGAGGGAGAGAATAATTAAAGAGGGTGACATAGATTGAGATGTCATAGGATGACAGAGAAACTGATTGGTACTCTGAACACACCATATAAATTAGTACAGGGTAGAATGTATTAAAAATGTCTTACACATGGTGTTTATTTCTACTTGCTTTGGAAAATTGTTTTTTATGGTTTTCAAGTTAAGTTTGAATAGCCTAATTAATTATTTATATGTAATTAGTATCTTTTGTCATTACTACTCATAAAAACCTTTATATCATGATTAAATTTAGAAAACTTGGATTAATGGTTGTCAAAAAATGTCATAAATATTTGTGACATATAAGTGATATTAATTAAACTATTGAAATATAGACTTTCTCTATTTTATTGTTGAAATAAATGAAAATTAGTAATTATCATAAAAATGGAAAAAGACAAAAAAATGATTAAATTAAGAAAATCAATAAAAAAAAATAGAAATAAATTTAAAGACTGAAATTAGAAAATCTAAAAAGAGTTAAATGTAGTAAAAAAAAACAAGAATAAAACAAAAAAAACTAAAGCTATGCCACTTTTATTAAAAAAGGGGAGAAAAGCTTAAGGAGAGGAAGGAAGGTGGAATAGGAGGCATGGCCCAGAGGAAAAAGCACAGATGAAAGGAAGAGGCAGTCCTTAATTTTTCTTGCCAGGTAGGCAATGCTTTCAATTTTAAGGTGTAATTATGGTTATATTTAATACAAATATTTTCTTTCAGGGTTTTCTATCTTCCATATTTTAGAAAGATAAAGTTTCTTTGGCCCTACATAGATTTGATCTAACCCAAATAGATAGGCATAACCTGGACAAAGACTATATATAGATAGGGCATGGTGAGTACCCATCTATATACGGGGTGAAGAATTAAATCACTGACACCTACATACCATAAATGAAAACTTTTGAGATAAGATATTATGTGTGTTATTTATCGATGATATAACCCATTAGAAAATAAGAGTGTAATTATAAATATTCTAAAGTGGAAGGAATAATGATATGGATATATCCACCATAATAATTTCATATTATTATCTATTAACGTATTGATTTATATTTTTTATGTAGATTGCCAGTAGATTCATATAATTATATATAATCAATAATGATTATAATTGAGTCATTAATAATATGAATTGTGGATATAATATCTTAATTGAGAATTAAGTGCAAGCATGGGTAATTAGGGATCATCGGTCCACTCTCCTTATTAAAAAATTTCCCACAATGAGCTCAACCTAGCCATATTACCTCTCCTTTTTCTTGGTAATAAAATGAAACGATTCTCTACTACCTAGATAGAAGCGAGATGAAGACAATTCAACCTCCACCTCATCTGCATGTTTGAACAACAAAATTTTTGGTGAAAGATAATAATATTTGATAGAAACTAGTGATTTATTTATGTTGTTATATAATAAAATCAAACATAAGTGATCTATTGTAAAGATATTCTCTGGGCATATTTTTGACTAGTATAAACCAACATAGTTATTTCACTTCAAACTTAATCTATAGACATTCTACTATAGTAGTTCGCCTTTGTATGAGGAGTTGTTTAGGCTGCCACAAATCTTATTGGAGAACTTTTCATCTTTTTGGTTATAAGTAGTAATACCAATTTACTTAGGCGTCGACCTTGTATTGGTTATAAGAATTATATTATAGGCTTTGTACACTGCCATAGGCTTGTTGGTGATTAAAAATGGGTTTTACTAGCTGTTTAGGCTTGCATAGAGTATGGTCATTTTAAAATAGTCTTCATTATAAAAATGATGAAAGTGCAGTATCATTATTTATTCATATGAAACGTTGATTATAGTGCATTGAATATGGTTAGCGTAGCAATTTATAATATTTGTGGTAACTTATTAGTGCAACAATTTATTATGAATATAGTGTGTTATGTATTATCTATCATATAATACTTATATAAATAAATTATAGTGACTTGATAATAATATTTGATACCAGTAATAATATATTATGTTAAATATACCAGTGACTTATAATTTGGTAATATGTTGTAAACCGATATATAGTTACAATGACTTTTATGCTGCCAATTAAAAGATATTGTATATGACTATTAGTTTATGCAACAAACTATTCTATGATAATAATACATCGAATTATTTAATAATTTGAGAAAAATAAATCAATGAATTCACTTTTAGCATCTCATATATTTATAAATCATATATATATATATATATATTCCCAAATTCAATTTTGAGGTACATGTATATATATAATTAATCAATCAATTCTCAAATGATTAACTTAATTATTTATTAATGAGAGAGAGAGAGTACTCGGGTCGCATGTGGAATTTAGAATCTAGCATGGTAATTGTGATATAATTCATGTATAATAGGGGTAAAAGAGCACAGAAGAAGCATTCAATAATATAAACACTTAGAGTTTTTTTACATGGATTATTAAATTAATTGTCAAATGACTTATCTATATGAGGGGAAACTTCTTTAAAATGTTAATTGTGAAGTAGAGCGAGTAGAACTCCCATACACCTAAATACATGGCTTATTAGTTTTATAATGTACCTCAAATCCGAAGATATGTATAATAGTATAATTGGTTTACATAGAGTAAGTTGCCTTAAAATAATGATATATGGTAAATTAAAATATGTTTTAGCATTTATTAAGTCGTGTATATTATAAAAGAGCTGAATACCTGACAATGTAGTCCTTATTTTAATATGAAGAGTTTATTATCATATATTTGTGAATCAAACATGAGATGTAAACATAACATTAAAACAAGTTATGGTATACTATGTAAGTAATACATGTGTATATATATTTATTCATAGGGGTTTATTCTTTCGATTATAGTCCTCACATGGAATATCAACTAAATTAAAAGGATTACATATTATTAAGTAAACAAATGTGTGTATTCAAACCTCTAAAATGTATAGCAAATGCTATTTTGGATTATCATATGTTTCTTGTATGTTGAAGTCATGTTTTCTTATATCTCTACATCTATTATCAATCTTTTTAAAAAATAGAACAAGATGATTAAATGAATATTAAAATGGGTTTATGAATTCTCTTTTTCTTTGTAAATAATTGATTGGATGGTATTTATATATTGAGTACTTATGTGCAATACATGATTATAAGAGTGTTTGGTTATATCTAACATATATTAGTGCATCATGATATGTGCTTATAAGATATATTACTTTAGATGTTAATATGTAGTTTTAACTTAGGGTACACCAAGGTGGTATAATCGTGTAGTTGCTTGATTGTTATTATGTATGTGGGTCACTAATTCTTAAAAATTATAAGTTGGTTATGTGTATTTATGTAGTTATAAACTATGATAGTATATGATATCATAGATTACTACAGTGAAAATATGTGTTAAACCCTAGATGGTACCTTCTATAATTGATATGTTTAGACTCACACCTACATTTGACATGCTTGATTTTATTGAGTTGTTGTGAGTAAGATGTTTTATAATAGGTGGTACGACTTTGTGTATGCATGCATACAAGCTTGAGAGTGTCAACATATGCTAAATTAGTATATTATTATGTTCTCTAAAAACTATGACTTATTTTGTTATGTCTAGTTGTTTATATAGAAGCTTATGTTTCCATGTATTTAAGACTACTTTATATAATTAACTATGGAAAGCTAGTTTTTATGTCTTAGTATACTAGACTGTGGTAATATGGGTTATCATAAGGATAGTGTGTTTGGAAAATAATTATGTTAGTGAAAATTTTTAGTTAAATGTATATTTAGCTAGGAGGTATAAACTATAGTCATTATTTCTAATATGGAATAGAAAATAATGTAAGATTCATTCATATGTTTGATGGAATAAAAGTATCTTAGATTACTCCTATATTTAACATGTTATATGATGTGTTTGATAGTAAGATGTACATTAAATGAATATTATGGTTGAATTGTATTTGACCAATCTATATTACTAATACGAAGTAAGAATTGAGATGGATTTTATTGGCTTACTAGTATCACAATAATAGATGAAGGCAGTCTAATCAAGTAGTGTGTATGAATTTGAATGATCTATAGATCATTATTATTTATGATTTGTAAAACTTTGGACCAAATTATATTTAGTAAGACATTATCATTTAATGAGTATGATTTACATGTTTATGCGATATTTTGTAATAGAACATTTTTCATTGATACACTACATGTTTAGTTTAAAAATCATAAAGCACAAGGGTACTTGCTTGTTTCTCTGGATTTTCATGCCATCATTATCTACTCATCCGTGAAGGGAGGGAAATTTATTGATAGGATTAGTGCAGGGGATCATTGGTCCATGGTCGGTGTGGAAAAGCACTTGGATGATGCTCTCCCTCCCCATAACAATACTACTTATCAAGATGACACTTGAGATTGGCACAAATACTTGAGTTCAAGAACTATGATTTGGGGGAGCCATGTATCTATATGTACATTGTATTATAATTATCATTTGAATATTGTCATGAAGAGTTGTAATTATTTATTATTTTACTTTGAAAATGGTGGTTGTAGACTTATTTCAGTTGTAGCTGAATTAATGTGATTACTTTATATATTTGCATTATGACTTGCGATCTCATGATGTTAGAAATTAGTGATATGTGATGCAATTTGATTGTTTTCTATTATCATGCTTTGAGTATTTCAAGTGGTCTCAATGCATTCTCATGATTTAATCTATTTTTGGTATACGTGTGTAACTAGAGAAAAAAATTCATGTATTTCTAGTTGATCCCAATAGGGTTGTTACATGTGGTATCAGAGTTATGGCTCGAATTCTAAGACCCAATGAGTCCATTAGTGTTTTTTTGTCTTTTCTATTCACCAATGTGAACCTAGTGACATGAAGTATTGCACTAGTATTTTGTATTAGTAACACTTCAATGCAGAACCATATTACATCATGATTAGAGTTTTGGGACTTGATAGATCCTCATGTATGGCTTGGTGACTAATATTAGAATAAGACATTCATGAAATGTGTGTGGAAAACATTAAGTATACCCTTAGGATCACTCATACCATTTTGAGTTGTTAAGGGGTTGGTTTATCAAGTTTCCCATTGGTGATGGTTGAATACGAGGTTTAGATAGTTGAGTACATAGTGTAGTTCATGAGTTGTGAACAAGATATTTCTACCATAGTTTGATCAGTTTGATCAAACACCTCAAGTATGAATACATCCTTCTTGGTAATGAAGTCACCTTCACTAATTTTGCTTTGTGAGTGTTTAATAAACATGGGATGCTTCTCACTTAAGTTTATGTGCATTATTTTTATATCTTATGTACACCACTCCTTTAAATGGAAAATTAAATGAGACCATTTTAGTTGGTACCACCTAGTGAGGTGGGAATTTTTCTTATAGTAGAGCATTGTTGTTTTGCTTGAGAATTCCTCTATGTTGGGAGTTTGTTTAAAGATTGGCACCCTTAAGTTATGTGGTTTAGAAAGGAGTGTCATCTCTATTAGTTAGCTTAGATGTGAGTGGTTATTATCTCATTCTCCCTTGATAACATTAAGCTATTGAGAGGATTCATATTTTCATGATGATTGATTTAGTGTTCTCTTAAGTAAGAACTTATTTATGAAATGTTGTTTTGATCATATTCCATAGAGTCATGTGATAAATTCCTTCTACTTAGTATTGAGAGAGAATTTTTAGGATTTGATGAATTGATACATCTTTGTGGTTAGTATTTTATTTTTCCCAGTTGTGGAAATATATTGTGATACTATACTTACAGATTTGGTGAGTAGGTAGTGGTTTGACAATACTGAGTTGTGACGTTTTATTTTTACCTTGTGAGGGTATGTAAGAGTTTTTGAGATGATAGTTATCTACTATTAGATTCACTAATTTATCTAATTTATGATTTTAAGACCACATGGGGTGGAAAACCTTGAATTATATACTAAATTTTATGTCAAAAATTATAAGTTGATTATAATTAGTATGACATTATAAACCATTGATTAGATTGATATTGTTTTATTTTACTTAAATCATGTTGATTTGAAGAGTTATTTTGTACCTTTCACTAGACACGAGTAGGGTATAGGATGTGTGGAACATATTTTCAATCTAAGGGTTGAGCTAAACTTTTAATTTGTTGCATTCTATTTAAGCAAGCAGGGAGATATCATCTTACTTATTCCCTTATAATGTTAAAAGGATGATGTGATCCTTGGCCTTTTTAATTTAATTTAAATTTTAACTTTACTCCCTCTTAACCATGAATATACCACTATAGGTTAAGCTATGAATTATGATACTATATATGTTTGGCTAGTGGTAATTTAATATAATTATAGATTGATTATATGATTTCTCTTATATGTATGTTGATACATATAGAATTATTTAGCTTGTAACATTACTTTTTATGATCTGTTAGTATAGAATTGTGATTTATTGAACATTTTATATATTTTAGAGATTATTAGGTCGTGGAGACCGAAGGGAAAAGTGGTGAATTAGGAACATGAGTACTAAGCGATAGGATTGGATCCTACTTAGTCTCACATTGACTCGGTAATCACTGAGTTTAGATCAAATAGATAGACTTATCAAATTTAAGATTAATAGATGGACTTTTCAAATTTAGTCATATGGCCATATGCATGTATATTGAGAAACATGTATTCCTTAATTTTGTATACATTAGAAATGTAGTATTTTTAGTTCCTATTCATCATCATACTTATCAGGATCAACGTGGAGTAATGGAAATATTGACATGTTATACTTATCAAGAGCTACATGGGGTAACGATAATATTAACTTATGCCTTCATTCTTGCTAGGATCCCTAAACACTTTTTCTAGAATTAGAAAAACATTTTTTAGGTTAGAGAGATATTCAGAGGGATGAAAGATTTTTTGAAACTCTCTTTGGTAAATTGTTTGGCTTGTATGATGGCCTTATGTGCTCTTGAAAATTTAGTGAAACTTTCACTAAGATATGTGGGATATTTCAAGGTAACATAAGTGATCAGTCCTATAGTATATAGGCTTATCTTGATAATTTTGGACCTTGGGGTGGTCATGATAGAATCAAGTAGAGTGATTAATACTCAAAAACTATGTTTAAAAAATTGAGAGATAATATAGATTAGGGTCTACTGAGACTAATACTTTGAGAATAGTGCAACTTGAAGGAAGTGTGGTGAGTTTTATAGGTAATTTCTCATTTATTTTCTTAATTTGATATTATATACCATGTTATCACTTTATTAAATGATGTTTTAATTCAGAACTTATGTTTGAATAAGACTCATCAGGGATGGTGACTAGCTTTAGGGGGGAAGGATATTGCATCCCGATTCCTTGCCAAGCAAACTTGCTAGTTTATCTATGGATATCCATAGCTGACAAATCTAAATTTGACTATTTTTAACTAAGCTTAAATATATATTATTATGAGGTAGTAGGATATTTCTTAGGTTATATGATCATGTTGCTATGAGTTAGTTGTAAGTATATGTTTACTTTATAATCATGTTGATTTATCATTTCAACTATTTTATGATGAATATAGATTATGAATTTTATGGTCTAACTACTTGTTATGTTGTGAGCTTGATGTAGGATGATCCATCCCTTAGAGTGTGATGGAGGGAGAATATTATTGGAGAGGGTGATGTAGATAGAGATGTTAGAGAATGACAGAAATTGATTGGTACCCTACACATGTCAGAGAAATTAGCACATGGTAGAATGCATTAAAAATGGTTTGCACATGGTGTTTATTTCTACTTACTTTAGAATGTTGTTTTTTATGGTTTTCTAGTCAAGGTTGAGTAGCATAATGAATTCTTTTTATGTAATTAGTATGTTCTGTCATTACTGCTCGTAGAAACCTTTCTAGCATGATTAAATTTAGAAAACCTAGATTAATGGTTGTCAACAAATGTTATAAAAATTTGTGATATATAAGTGATATTAATTAAATTATTGAAATATAGACTTTCTCTATTTAATTGTTGAAATAAATTAAAATTAATAATTATCATAAAAAAGATAAAAGAGAAAAAATAAGAAAAAGAAAAAGAAATGATTAAAATAAGAAAATCAATAAAAGAAAATAAAAGGAATTTTAAATACTAAAATTAGAAAATATAAAAAGACTTAAATGTATTAAAAATAACAAAAACAAGAATAAAACATAAAAACATAAAAATCTAAAGCTACACCACTTTTATTAAAAAATAGGAGAAGAGCTTAAGGAGGGGGAAGGTGGAATAGGAGGCATGGCACGGAGGAGAAAGTATAGATGAAAGGAAGAGGTACTCCTCAACTCTACTTGCCAGATAGGTAGTGATTTTGATTTTCAGGTGTAATTGCATGTATATTTAATAAAAATCTTTTCTTTCAGGGTTTGCTATCTTTCATTTATTGGCTATGAGAACTTGTGAAATAAGATATTATGTGTGTTATTTCTAGATGATATAACCCATTAGAAAATAAGAGTGTATTTCTAAATATTCTAAAGTGGAAGGAAGAATGATATGGATATACACACCGTAATAATTTCATATTATTATCTATTATCATATTGATTTATATTTTCTATGTAGATCACCAATAGATTCATATAATTATCAATAATCAATAATGTTTATAAGTGAGCCATTGATAATATGAACTGTGGATATAATATCTTAATCAGGAATTAAGTGCAAGCCATGGATAATTGGGGATTATTGGTCTGCTCTCCCTACTAAAACATTTCCCACAATAAGCGAAAGCTGGCCATATTACCTCTCTTTTTTCATGGTAATAAACTTAAACGATTCTCTACTGCCTAGATACAAGTGAGATGAAGATGATTCGGTCTCCACCTCAGCTTCATTCTGAACAAATTTTTTTTTACCAAAATATAATAATATTTGATAAAAATCAATAATTTATTTGTTATTATATAATAAATTCAATCATAAGTGATCTGGTGTAAAGATATTCTCTAGGCATATTCCTGACTAGTATAAACCAACATAGTTATTTCACTTCAAACTTAATCTATGGACATTCTACTATGATTGTTCGCCCTTGGATGAGGAGCTATTTAGGTTGTCACAAATCCTATTGGAGAACTTTTCATCTTTTTAGTTATAAGTAGTAATACCAATTTACTTAGGCATCGACCTTGTATTAGTTATAATAATTATAGTATAGACTTGTACACTGCCATAAGCTTGTTGGTGACTAAAAATGGGGTTTACTAGTTGTTCAAGTTTGCATAGAGTATGGTCATTTTAAAACAATCTTCATTATATAAATGATGAGAGTGCATTGAGTATGGTTATTTATTCATATGAAACACTAAGTATAGTGCACTAAGTATGGTTAATGTAGTAATTTATAATATTTATGGTAACTTATTAGTGTAGTGATTTATTATGAGTATAGCACATTGTGTATTATCTATCATATAATACTTATATACATAAATTTCAGCAACTTGATAATAATATTTGATACCAACAATAATATATTCTAGTAAATATACTAGTGACTTATAATCTGGTAATATGTTGCAAACTGATATATAGTTACAACTTTTATGCTACCTATTAAAATCTATTGTGTACAACTATTAGTTTATGCAGTGAACTAATTTATGATAACAATACAACAAATTATTTAATAACTTGAGAAAAAGAAATCAATGAATTCACTTTTGGCATCCCATGTTTTTATAAATCGAATATATATATTTAATAAGAATTCCCAAATTCACTTTTGGTGCACATGTATATATATAATTAATCAATGAATTCTCAAATGATTAACTTAATTCTTTGAGTACTTGGGTCACATGTTGAATTTAGAACCTAGCATGGTAATTATGGTATAATCCGTGTATAATAAGGGTGAAAGATCATGGAAGAAGTGTTCAATAATATAAAAACTTAGAGTTTTGTTACATGAAGTATTAAATTAATTATTGGAGGACTTATTTGTATAATGTTAAAAATTTAATTATGAAGTAGAGAGAGTAGAACTCCCATATACCTAAATGTATGGCTTATTAGTTTTATAACGTACCTCATATCCGAAGATATGTATAACAGTATAATTTGTCTATATCGAGTAAGTTGACTTAAAATAATTATATATGGCAAGTTAAAATATGTTTTAGCATTTATTAAGTCATGTATTTTATAGAATCTCTGAGTATCTAACATTGTAGTCCTTATTTTAATATGAAGAGTTAATTATCATATATTTGTGAATCAAACACAGGATGTGAATAAAAAATATAAAACAAGTTATGGCATACTAAATAAGGAATACAGGTGTATATTTATTTATTCATAGACATGTATTCTTTTAGTTATAGTCTTCGAGTGGAATATTAACTATATTAAAATGATTACATATTATTAATTAAATGAATATGTGCATTCAAACCCCTAAAACGTATAGCAAATGCTAGTTTAGATTATCCTATATTTCTTGTGTGTTGAAGTCTTATTTTTTTATATCTCTACATGGACTATCAGTCTTTTAAAAAAATAGAACAAGATGGTTAAATGAATGTTACAACAAATTTATGAATAATCTATTTCTCTACAAATGATTGATTGGTTGGTAGTTATATATTGAGTACTTATGTGTAGTACATGATTATAAGAGTGTTTGGTTATATCTAGCATATATTGGTGCATCATGATATATGCTTATAAGATATATTACTTTAGATGTTAGTATGTATTTTTAACTTAGGGTATACCCAAGTGATATTTGCTTGATTGTTATTATGTATGTGGGTCGTTGATTCTTGAAAATCATAAGTTGGTTATGTGTATTTATGTAGTTGTGAACTATGATAGTATGGGATATCATAGAGTATTATAGTGAAAATGTATGTTAAACTTGGATGGAAATTTTTATAATTGATATGTTTAGAATCACACATGCATTTAACTTTCTTGATTTTATTGAGTTGTTATAAATAACATGTTTTGGAATAGTTGGTAAGACTTTGTGTATGATTGCATATAACCCTGAGAGTGTATCATATTATAAGTTAGTATATTATTATGTTATATAGAAAACATGACTTTTTTTTTATGTTTGGTTGCTTGAATAAAAGCTTATGTTTCCATGTATTTAAGACTACTTTATACAATTGACTGTGAAAATCTAGTAGTTATGTCTTTGTATACTAGATTATGGTAATATGGGTTATCATAGGGATAGTGTGTTTGGAAACTAATTGTGTTAATGAAAATATATAATTAAATATATATTTACCTGGTTGGTATAAATTGTAATCATTATTTCTAGTATGGGATAGAAAATAATGTAAGATTCATTCATACATTTGATGGAATAAATGTATACTTGGGTTAATCCTATGTTTAGTATTTTATATGATGTGTTTACTAGTGTAAATTAAATGAATATTATGGTTGAATTGTATTTTACCAATCTATATTGATGATATAGAGTAAGGAGTGAGATTGACTTCACTAGCTTACTAGGATCACAATAACATATGAAGGCAATCTGATCAAGTGGTGTGTATGAATTTGATTGATCTATTTATCGTTATTATTTATTATTTATAAAAATTTGGGCCAAAGTATTTTTAGTGAGACATTATCATTTCATGTGTATTATTTAAGTGTTCATGCGATATCTTGTAATAAAACTATTTTCTATGATACACTGCATGTTTAGTTTAGAAATCATACAACACATGGGTACTTGATTATATATCTAGATTCTCGTATAGTCACTATCTACTCATCTATGAAGGGAGGGCCATTTCCTGATGGAATTAGTATGGGGGAACATTGGTCCATAGTTGGTGTGGAAAATTTCTTGAATGATACTCTCCCTCCCCATATTAGTACTACTTATCAAGGCAACATTTGAGATTACCATAGATACTTGAGTTCGAGAACCATGATTCAGGGGAGCCATGTATCTATATATACATTATATCATATTATACTTATCATTGAATATTATCATGAAGATTTCAAATTATTTATTACTATACTTTGACATTGATGGTTGTAGACTTATTTCAAGTGTATCTGATTTAATATCATTACTTTCTATATTTGCATTATGACGTGTGCTCTTATGATGTTAAAAATCAATGATATGTGATGTAATTTATTTGTTTACTATTATCATGATTTGAGTATTCATGTGGTCTCAGTGTATTATCATGGTGTAATCTATTTTTGGTATATGTGTGTAACTAGGGAAGAAATAATTTCATGTATTTCTAGTTGACCCCAACAGGGTTGTTACATTTGTTATGTTGGGCTCAGGATTTAAAAGTCATTGAGTATGCCTCAATTAATGTACTTGTTTAGGTTGATTTTTATAGTCCCCAAATTCCATTATGGGCCTTCATAGAAAAAAATTTCAAACCCATTAGGTGTTTGATTTGTAATAAGATGGACCAATTTTATTTGGCTCGACTGAACAAGCATATTTGTGTTGAGGTTAGCCTAACAAAAGACTTGAAAGAGTCTATAAATATCTAGATAGGGATAAACACTTTACATAAAAGGACACCTTTATAAACATTATATTCACATGCATTCATTTCCAAACCCCCAACCATAGGATTCTTGATTGTCCCCTTATGCCCTGCCAAGACTCAAAGTAGGCTATTGAAATTTTGTTTACTAAAAAGTAAGATAAATAATAATAGAATAATAGTTGGCAAATTATTTCTCTTAAAAAATTTATCACATGGAATAAAAAAATTAAAACATGTAATACATTCTCTAATGTCAAACCTCATTAAATTTTGAAAAGGGTTGGGATTTATCTTCCTCCAAATCCTATTATTCAAGTCACATCTCTCCTAGTTATCCTTCAAATTCACATTTCTCAAGATAATTGTATGAAAATAGTTATTTTGAATGTTAAGACCTCCTCAAAAAATGTTATGATTACCAGGTGCTCATATAGTCTATATTATAGTGATGGTGACTCACCATGGGGAGATAATGGAGATAAGCACTAATCCATTTCACTATAGGATTCCCTTTTACCAAATAAGCAACCTATGTTAAGCAACATATTTTTAGCTCTAGTTTTTTGGTAAGGATTTGAGTTGGTTTCTGAGTAATGGTTTAAGGATGGCCACGTATAAATTCACATGGAGTATTCTTCCTCATTATTTTTTACCAATGGATTGTTTGATGTCTCATAGAGTTCTCAAAAAAATTATCTATGTGATCCACTTGTTAATGACATGGTGTTTTATATTTTATTTGTTTTCAAGAGGTTAAAGTTGAAATTTTTTTACTATGGACTTATTTAAAATGTATTTGGTCATATGCCACAAAATACTCTACCTTGCATGAAAATGGTCATAGTGGCACCAATAATTTTAATTATATAAAACATATCCTTTAGTCGTTACATCATGATAAAACCCATCACATCAGGTAATATGAGTCACCCTTGATAATGGTGGTTGCTATTTATGTCTCATAAAATTTTATGCACCTAATGATAACATATAAAGAGCTTCATTATGGTGATGGTTAGGTGATAATTTACTCTTTTTTTAATTGGATCATTTGTGATGACTTCAATATGGTTGAATTACCTGAGGATAAATAGGGAACTCTACCAATGTGTTCGTGTGTTAGAGAGCATGAAGCCTAGTTTTATATTCAAACTTGTTGGAGGTTGTCACACCCTTTTTTTTTGTTGTGGTATATAATCCTCAAACATTGGTTTACATGGTATAATTTATGATTTGGATATGATCATGTTTTCAAAATACTTGACCATGTGATGCTCACTAAGCCACACATGTTCTCTTTTCATATTTTTGATGAGCAATCCATACTTTTTCACCTGATGCTTGTTCTCTCCCACCATAATCCCATCACTTTATATCTAGATTAAGTAGGTGCCTATACAAAAACCCCATACTCAATTCTTCATGAACATGTCACTCGTCAATCACGAGGGTACCATTTAACTCATTACTAGAGTCTAAAAGTTGGGGACATGGATGCCTCATGTTGAAAATTAGATCAAATGGTGGAATGATGATATAAATCACACTACCTCATTTATTATGTACTATGGTAATAAATTTGAAATAGTTTGAAAGTGGATCATGTTGATGCGATAGAAAAATAATTTCAAATGGTTAGTACACAACTTGAGTAAAGATCATTATAGTCCCAACAATAAAATATCATTTCCAACCTCAAACTTGTGGAATGGCATGACACCAAATAACTCAAATTCAAGCATGACTACATTGTATCAAATTTGTTAATCATGCCTCCAATTATTTTTTCAAATATTTTCTATAAAATAAATTTAGAGAGTAAATTAAAGTTGTTCAAATTTATCGTAGCTTCCTCACCAATCTTCCTAAAATATATGTCCTTTCTAAACCAATTTAAATTAGTGTTCAAATCCTAAGAAAATATAATGGAGTGGTCTCAATATTTTTAGGAATACTTTTACATTGTTCCTCATAATTTATTCACTTCCACTCAACTGCTTTATGATACCCCTCTCACTCTTGATGAAATTTTTGCAGTGGTGTAGAATATGGAAAATAACAAGTACCAGGAGTGGATGGCATCCCTTTTGATTTATAAAAGGTTAAATAAATCATTATGGAAGTAAATAAACAAAGGAAATATTAAATTGATGTATAAGAATTTTAGGTATAGGACCAATGTTGCATCACCTAGGAGGGTTACTTCTCTATTTTTTAGGAACATGATGAATAAATTAGGTAAATTTAATTACCATGCACAATACAAGTAGGATAAACACATGGAGAAGAGCACAAAGAGTGTGAAGGTTTAATCAAACACATAAATTCTAATCACCAGGTAACAAAAAATATCATGAGCTAGTTTATTTTAACCAATGCCACATAGGCCTACATAAAGACTACATAGACACTAGTCTATTACACATAAGAGACAAGCCAATAAGATGTGAAAGAGTTCGCATTAATTACATGATCAAAATTGAAAATAGTTTAAATTTAAATGTTTTTTTATTTTTTAGGACCTATAATCATTTCATAGGTTTTCCAACTCAAGAATTGTGTATCATTAATCAGAACCAATTATAGTTTCATGGGTGAAGGATCTATAATGATGAACTACAAATATGTATTACCTCAAAGATATCAATTGAATCTATAAAATGAGATATTCATAGGCAAAAATGATAATAATGGGTTTGGGTGTATTCTTAAGGCAACTAAGAAGTATGGAGGAACAACTTAGGGAAGGCTCAATATCTTATGTGTAACCTGAAATTTAGAAGAAGCATGTATCTTCAGCTTGATATATATGTATATAAACACACACACACACACACACACACACACACACACACACACACACACACACACACACACACACACACACACACACACACACACACACACACACACACACACACACACACACACACACACACACACACACACACACACACACAGAGTTATGTTTTATTATATTTTTATTTAATAATGTTTAATACATATTGAATCTTTAAATATTATTTAGATTATAATATAAAAATATAAGCATAAATCTAAATCTAAATTAGAATTGATAATTAAAGTTGATTGGCAAATGACATATGATAAAAATAATAAGTACCAAAAATTAAAAAATACTTATATTTTATTATTTTTGGTTGAATTTAATAGGTATATGATGTTGGAAAATAGGATAAAACATTATTTCAATAGTTTAGATCAAGAGATAGAGTATATGGATATGTTTAGAAAAGTTTTCACTCCTTAGACAATAGTGTAGTGTGGGCCTATCTATTGATTACATACTCGTTTGCTTTGACTATGATAAAACAATGATGGATCTACCACATGTGCCTATGTCTATTAATAGGAATAATATATTTTTATTCTATTAGTGCCCTGTAGGAACCTCTATTTTATTTCCCCTAGTTTTGGAAAGCTTAGGTACACTCTTGAGAGGAGGTAACCTACAAAAATTAATGGGATCTATAATGGGCTAAGCTAACCCAAATCATGTATGTTGATGATTGATTATTGCCTAACTATCTAGATAATCTGAGGAGGGAATCAACACCCACAAATCATGCCACCTAGTGTGATTGTGAAATTGTGCTCTTTGACTATATGTATGCAGATAGAAATTTAGCCTTTATACTTTATAGTGTTGTCTCTTGACAATATTTTAGATGCTTCATACTTGATTTATGACAATCATAGTGATTGCTATTGAATTCATGAAGAATAAGAAATATTTACTAAGTGGTTAGTAGTGTAATAGATATATGCCAAATAGAGATCTAATCTATTTGAAATGAGGTTTTGATTTGTTTATATAATGATCATTTTGAATAATTTCCATTGGCCGACATTGAGAACCATGTGGGATGACCTATACAAATATTTATAATTTGGAAACAAGTTGTTAAATAGCATGGGGAAAAATCTGATCTAGGGGGGACAAGTCTAAATCAACATACATGTTTGCCTAATGTGAACCTATCTTGGAAAAGTAAGGACAAATGTCCTAAGGTTGGAATTAGTTAGATAATTATATAAGGTAATTTGAGCATTGAATTGAAAAATTCATATGTAGTAGTGATGATAAAAATAGGGGTCAATCCTACTATAGATATATGTCTATGATAATGGTGAATAAGTTGTGCCTTTGAGTGTAAGTGAAATTGTTTAAGATATGTAAATAATTAACATTTTAAAGTACCTATGACCATATTTAGTTATCTACATCCGCCCTTGCCTCCCCCCCCCCCCCCCCACCAAATTTATTCTATGAATGAAAATTTATAGAGGAAAGGAGATAAATAAATCTAACTGTGTATAACACACATCTTTTTGATAGGAAACTCCACTTGTGCAGGGCACTGATTTTATCCCCTTCACCAACACATGAAGTAATGAATGTCTATGTTTAAAATTTGAAAAATCTAAAATTTTAAATTTTAAATTGAAATGAAAGCAAGGAAGGAGTACACTTATATGGAGATGAAACCATGTTTCCATGTAACTTATAAAAAGATAATGAAGCATTAGATAAATGATCCCTCTCATTGACTCATTTGGAGATATTTTTCTCATGTTAAATGGTTTAAAATTTGAGATTAACTGAGTCCCAATTAAAATAAATAATTAATCCCTTGATTTTGAAAGATGCATGCTCAAACTCTCATTAATGGGGAGAAATACCCAATGTAATAATCCAAAATAAAGTGGAACCACAATGTGTTCGCTATAAGTGATGCCAATGTTTTTGAGTGTCACTAGACTCTTATGTACATCACATGTAATATAATATTAAACCACACAATGGTTTCATTAGAAGTAATGTCAAATCCATTGAGTGTCTCTAGACTTGAACATACATCACCTATAATAGAATGAATATCACCTCTGCAGATGGATCTAGATTCTAATTACATGATTGAAAGAGAATGAATAATATTCATGCCTCCATCATAACCATAGTGCCAATAGATTTGAAGTAAAATAAGAACATTTTCCATTTGAATCTATTAAACTATATTGTAGTGCATATGCTCATGAACTAGTATCTTTATTTTTTAATTTGAAAAATGTATATATATGCAGGTACCAAAAACATGCCCCTTGAATCTATGCCAAATGATATATAATGCCAAAAATATATATTATTAATTGTCATTGTAGGTAAAACCTATAAATTTTGTTCTTATATTTGGTTTTTAATATGCCCATATATGTGTATCCAAGTGTGTATGAATATGTACTTAACCATTTTTAAAGTGAGTGAACATGCATGTCATATATTCCCATGATTTATATTAATGTTACAATATATGTCATGTATCTAATTTTTTAATTACTTTCAATCTTTGAAACCTATATTCTAAATCTTTAAAACCTATATTCTATCCATGATAAAATTTTCTTGCTCATAGAGGTCCGATTATCTACAACAATCCCACTATAATGCTCCACTTTAGAGATGAGGGATGCAACATACATGCCTCTCATCTCAAAATAAGAGTTAATTATATAATGTGATAAACATAGAATTTATATAATCATGTCAATATGTGGTATGTTATTAGAGTACAATTTATGTCATAAAATCATGTATGAAACATATGTAATGTGAGGTATACAAGTGTCATGTATATAAAGATATATCAATGAGGCATGCAAGAAAATAACCATATTTGAATAATAATACATAGTAAAAGTGCATGACATGGATCATGTCGCTACTACTCAAGCTCAATAATCACAACACATAATGTCATGCATAAGGCCAAGGGATTCATAAAAAGGATATGAACATGTCACAAAAATAAAGGTCAAGGGCCATAAAAAACATTATTAATGTCCCAAATAAGGGACAAAAATATGTTGCACACACAGGCCCAAGTGGCCACACGTAATAAGAAAACAATTTATATCCTATCACACATAAAAGTAAAAGCATCAAAGGAGCATTGAACAAGTGAAACTATTCTACACCATCTATATATATCAATATCACATCATATAAAACTAGAAAATCCATGTAGCACAATGTATAATATGATTAAATAACAAGACACTTCTAATATATGTATCTCAACATGGTATAAAGGTCATTTAACATATGATAATGTAACATGTAGAATAAGATACCCACAACATAGGCATGACTACTATGTATAATGGAGTCCAATGTATAATATTCCATGTATAATATGTATGTCCTACATCACACTCATATACCTCGTGAAATGTATGTGTATGAAGAATAATATCTTATCTATAAAAACATGTGATAAATAACATATATAAAGAAGTAAACTAGCAACTCATGTCATGCTCAAGTCTTGATTTTCTATTTTTGAAAATACTTTGAATGTTTTTATATTTTTTAAATATTTTATGTGTATAACATGGACAAAGAATCTAACCAATGATATCATCGATGGGAGGAACCTAGTGCATGCTTGTACCATAAAATGGGATGATGACATTTTGCAAACAAAAAGTGATACATGTAGATGAATCAAACTATAAAAAATTCACCAAGTGATATAACCTAACCATTCTAATCATTGCTCACATAATGTTGTGTAGGATGTGTAAATCTAGAGGGAACAAGACTTGATGGAGTCTATTGTATAGTAGGATGAGGTTTCATTACCTTTGTTCATTGTGTAACACCCTAAACTATATGTGGTACTACCTTAAGATGCACTATAGAAGATGAATTCCTATTTGAATTTTGAATGACTCTCTAATATTAATCTTACTATCTAGGATGGTCTATAACTTTCCTTTGAACTAAATGTATATAAATATCTTGCATAGGTGCAACAAATGTCTATGCACAATAATCTAGAATAGGTGAAATAACCAACTATGGTGGTGGTGGTAGAGGAGTTACCATTGATTATAAAGGGTATTCATAATCAATGCTTAAAAATTTGAACCCCTAATTAGAATGGATATATTTGAGACATTGATGTACTATGGATATCACTTTTTGGATGTTATTTATCTAAACATGTCCTCATCACATGTCAAAGACCCTTATGATTTATAAGACTAAGAATGGAGTATCTATTATTGCTAAACCAAACTAAAGAAGTAGTACTATATGCCCAAGAGTATTGTGTATGTTTCAATTAAATGATCTAGTTAATTTTTATATATCTTATAAATTCTACTTTATGTATCTAATAGTGTGAAGAAGTGTCATTTTAATATTAGGACATTGTCAATTAAGACATTGTGTATGGGTTTTTTGTTAATATAATCATGAGTAAAGAATGTGTTGATGTGGGTTTTAGACACACCAAATATTCTTATGATAAGGTCCCTAACATTTTGAAATCTATGAAAATTCACTCCAAGGCATGAGTTATGGGTCTCAATTTTATAAATAACCACATGGTAAAAATTGATGGAGTGGTAAGTTACCATGGATGGTTCAAGTATGATGGATGTCTAAATCTAATTCTAAATTCTACTTGAGGTGGATAGGTTCATCTAAACTAAGGTGATTCTAACCCCAAAAACATAAAAGGAGTGAAGGGTAAGGAAAAAAGAAGAGATCATATGATTTAATTGGAGATTAAACCCTTCCAAAATGACTTACTACACTAGACCAAAAACATATCAAAAACCATTATATGTTATGGATCATCTAAAATCACATAACACAATCAAACATAGTAAAGATTCTAAGGAATTAATTGCAATATGAGTCACTAATTATAATCAAGGATATTATTAGTACCAGATTGTTATGCATATCTAATATCACTAACAAATAGTTAGTATGATATATAACTAATAATTGATAAGACTAATAGAATATTCGATCTTATCCCTAAAAATAACGCATACTCAACCTACTATAGGTTTAATAATTTCATGTAAATTATTCAATGAAACATAGAAATCTAGAAAATATAACACATTCACACAAACTCATAGAATAGTTACAAAAAAATTTCTCTACTTTCATTAATTTCCAAATTCTCCTTCCTTTACAATAGATAAAAGATAGGCATATATAACTTTGGATGGGGTCATCTCATATTCAAATCTTGTCCACATTTACAAAGTTTAAAATAAGATTTACTCCTAATTTGACATGTAAACTTTGTGTGTTTTAAAATGTCTATGAATAAGAGTCTTAATTTAAATTTAAAATTTGTATATATAAGTATATAAATAACTCTATCAAAAATAGACTCCATTGATCACTTTAATAGGTCTGGTAGAACTGCTTGTTGAGTCTAAACAAACTAGCCTACACTTTAGTTAGAACTAGTTAACCAAAATACCTTGAATAGGGGATGCTAACATAGATCATATCATGTATGGTATTTGTATAGTTACAATGATTGAATTACTTGAAAATACTACTGCATTTACAACTATAGTTGGTCATATTTGATCTTGTGATGAAATTGTGGTAGAAGGTAGTATCACGAATATAGTCCATGTAGGAGTATAGACTATCGTATATATGGAAGAGGAAGACATAATTGTCAAAATTTAAGCTTGTGAAGGTGAATCTCCTACCTAGATAACCAACCATTCCTGCTTCCTTACCTTTTCATATTTTTTCTTGCATGCTATGAAGTCTAGCTCTATTGTTTAAAATTGATAATAGGAAGTTTAAATATAACTAAAATATCATTCATCAGCTTCTTTTGAAATACCATTAAGGATGTAAAATAGGTATTCAAGGCTTCTGATTGTACCACTTTATCCATGGCAAAGGTGATAAATTGAATTTCTTGATCATTGTTTCCAAAAATAAATCTTTCAACTTCTACCTTGAAACTATTTGCAATAATTTGAAGTAAATTATCAAAAAATGGCCTGGTGACAACTTGCCTAAGTGGTGTATATATACTATTGATGTGCATATCTCCTATTATTTGTGTGGAATTATACTCTTGGCTCATCAATTGTTCAATCAAATCTTATATTTTTTAATGCCACACCATTAGATGAGCCCTTTTATTCATCACATAGTTATGTGCTAAGACAATGTCTAGAAGATATAATAAATTGAGATGTTGATATGATTTTTCCCTCATTACCTTGTTGATTAAGTTAGTTTGGCATATAATCTCTTCACATGCTCACAAATTTTCACCACATTACCCCATTATGGTTGTGACTTTTCCCTTGATTTTTGAATAGAAAATATTATGTTATAAAGGGATTTAATTGAGTTGTGTATAATTTCTACTATATCTTTTAGAGGTTTTATTCTTCCTTGTGCCTCCAGTATTTTGTTTTTCAATTAAAAACCATAAAACATTTTATTTAGGACTCCTCTAGTGTAATATACCATAAAAATAGGATCCTATCGGATCTCATCCTCTTTTCCAGGCCTAAATTTTCATTTCTTTGTTATTCATAAGAGTTATTCTTCTCTTACAAATTAAGTGGGCTTCCCTTCATTTATGACTATTATTATCTTCACCTTTTTATATTTATTTGAGATCTCATTGAATTCTATGGTCAATTTAGGCTCCTCATCGATAACCAAATCTTGTCTAGTTGGATGCTCTACTTACATTTGTTGTATCCATGTGGGAGTCACTAATAAGTCTTAAAGAAGAGGCTTGAGTGGGAGACTAAATGGTGAGGGGTGAGGTGTGATGCAGTGTATGCATGATAATGGAGGGATATGAATGAATAGAATAGGGAGGTGTATATAGTGAAGGAAAAGGTGGGATGATCAATTTCTCTTTGGAAATATTTGTCTGGGTAGGGGTCCTAGAAACATACTAGGTAAGGTCAGAAGATGCTTAAACTAAGACAATTATTTAAAAAATTTAGAGACAATGTGTAATAGACACCCCTAATTGGGTAAAAATATGGGTTTTTATAGGATGCATAGTAAACATTGCTTGGGATATTAAGTCCTCAAAATGTGGACTAGTGACTAGGATATCCAAGTTAAGTGAGGAAAGAATAGGTTGTGTAATTGTATCCTTGGTTAAACCTTTCATAAATTGGTCAATTGGAGTATAAGAAACAGTCATGGGGTCAGTGCCAAAATCAATATTAGTTAAAGAATCCAAATTTTTAATATTTACCAAAATAATAAAGTCCATAGTTGTGACAATTGGAAGGACAATTACAGGACTTGGTGTAATAGATGGAATAGGTGATGTGGTAGTCTATACTAAGTACTATGGAGAAGTCTGAGTGATAACATGTGGAATAACTAAAGTAGTTAGAATAATCATTAAGGTGTTATTTTTTGTACCTCTTTGGTCTACACCCTTGTCCACAGAAGGATCTTGACCTTATTTCTCAATATACCCCTTGTATATGCCTTGAGTACAAGGATTAATGGTCCTTGAGGTCTCAAAAGTTCCATATAGAGGTACCCCTTAGGAAATATCCAATGTATCTTCTTATTTTTGGTATTCTTCATAGCCTCCCACTTCAACTAGCTCATCTAAATGTTCATCTGATAAATATCCTTACACATACTCATCTTTTATGCCAAAATAGGAATGCCTAATGATATGCTGAAGTATGAGTATGATCTCCCCTCTTATTGTGTGATAACAAGAGTTTATAGAGAGGTATGAGAATATCTTATGACATAGGTCACCATAAAAGGAGTAGTTGATATGTGTGATCAAGGAAGAGAAAGGGAATGGCTCCCCACTAGATCTTGAGGTGTTGGAGTTGTTGTCAGTGTGAATACAAAGGTAACCTTTGGTATTAGGGGTGTTGATGAATCCATAACTAGTTGCATTCCATATTTAATATTTGGGACATTTTTTAAAACCCTTGATTTTAATTGATCATTAGTTTCTTCCTCTATTTCCTTCTTTGCTTCAGGTTGTTCAATTTGTCCAAAAAAAAATTCATTCTTTCTCCATTCTGACTACATCCTCTCTTATTATGGAGGGATCATATTGGATAATCTAAGTGATTTTTATATAAATTTAAAATATTTTCATTATTATGTAAACATATAAGTCATCCTTTGGGTTCAAAAATATCAAGTAATGTTCAGACTCTTGATTCCCATAATATTTCTTGAATTGCCTATGAAACTTATTTAATTATTGCCTTATCACTTTTCTAGGATCCAAAAATCTAAATTTAGCTTATCCAAATCTGAATGATCCTATATTTTTATAAGTCTTATCAAAATGATCCTAATTTTTAAATTTTTTCCTCTCATTGTTGAGTGGTGTCTTGTGATATTTGACTAATCTGGCCTTCCTCAAATTTTCATCTACATTGTTGGATAATTGTTAAGATAGCTCATGTCTAACTAGATTTTCAAGTGCATGCCTATGTAAATAAAATGAAGCTACAATATACCTTTAATATTGATAATTTTATGCTCTGGATATAACCAATAGCCACCCAATGATTGACTTATCTATTTATTTGATCATATAATCTAGGCATTGGTTGCCCATATATCACTTTATAGACATTGGATAGAAGGTGTTTATTATTTTCTACATATATTCCATGTATTTTTATTTATTGAGATAATCTAAATTATCACAAATTTTTTTTGGCTCCTTTGGATCTCATGGAGGGATATTAGTTGGTGTGATAGTCCCACATATGACATCTACTAGATATAAAAGCATTTAAAATTTGTTATCTACGTGGTCACACATATGGTATTTATGGGATTTCAAATTAAAACTTATGATTTCCCCAAATATGGGAATGATATTTCCCTCTATAATTATAGATAACAACAGGACCCAAACCTCATTTACATGAGTGATAGAAGGGGATCCATATAGTCTATTCAACAGGGTCACAACAATTTTGACTCCAAATTTGAATTGGGTAATGGGGACCTTTTTCTTAATGGAAACATTGTTAGGATTATATTTTTGTAATAAAAATTACTATGGGGGTTGAATTATTCTTAAAAAAATTCATTCAATTCAACTTAATATTCATGAACAATTCATACAAGTACATAGATCTTATCAAGCATAGGCAACCATACAAGAGCATGAAGTAAGACAACAAATCATATATGTGGGAAACCCTCAAGGGGAATAAAAACCACTGATATTTTCATGTGTAATACCATGCTTATAAGAAAAAATATATATTTAGTGAAGCACCAACTTCACACGGAACACCAACCCCAACTAACTAAGCACTAACCCAACTAGGCTTTAGCAAGCACCCAATTGCAAGGAGGAACCAACCCCCTAGATGACTCAAAAATAAATCCTCCACTTGATTAATTTTATAACCTTTAGAACACTATTTTTATCAACTAATATATGATGACCACCTCTTCAGATCTTCACATTCTTATCCCTCTTAAATTGCCTTCTAGGCCTCTTTGCTCATATATGTCTCTTCAAGACTGATTAGGTCATATGACCTTGATATTTATACTCAAAACTTATGTTATATATTAATTAATATATATTTACACCTCTTTTATGGTCTATATGACCTCCTACTAATCCTCAATATTTTCTTTTATTCGCTTGAACTTTTTCACACCAATAGGCCTAAAACTACCTTGTCTATATACAAGCCTCTTGCTCATATACCTCTTGGTCGGCCATATACACTTACACACTTGGATTATAATTTTAATATGTATTATAAAACATTTAAAACATTAATAAAATAATACATTATTTCATACATAAGTTAATATACCAAATCCTCTTTTAGGCCTTAAGGAAGCCTAATTTAATTAGGCCTACTTTGGCAACACATTACCTCGTGACCACTTGAAACAAAATACATTTAATATCTGAATAATATAATTTAAAAAATAATAAAATATACATTATAAAACTTCACTTTAATTCCACAACACTTTTTAGGTCCAATCACCACTTGAACCCCTTCTCAAAACATTGTTTACAATAGGCCTTCATACACACAAAAAGTCTATCTTGAACAAATGAAGCATAAAAACATTTTTTCCAAATAACCATAACAATAAATCACATATTAATAAACCTAATGACCTCAATTTAATTAAAAAAATTATTATATACTTCAACCTAGGGTATATAGGCTCAAACTCTTCTCTCCAAAATTATCACTCCAAACTGCTAACTAGGCTTAACACATAGTCATGAAAACTTGAAATTATAACACCTAAAAGAAAATAATAAATGAATTAAAATTCATGAACATGATCCTAAAATATCCTTATAAAAACTTTCAATAAAAACATCATAATATCTAATGGAAACTATTGGTCTTGTTGACCAATTTGTTAACCTTCTCTCTCACAAACCTCACTCACCTAGACAAGCCATTTTGGCTTCAACATTTTCACTAATTTCACCAACTAAAAAACATTATAAAAATCATTATTATGAAATAAAAGTCACAAAAAACATATCCATTCACTTATATCCATCACTCTTTCATGAAATCACACCAAAATTCACCTTTTCATATTGCCTGGGTTTTGCACTATTTTTCTTCATTAGACTTGCTAGTGAATAGCCAAATTGCATCACAAAATTTTCACACCTAAGGGATAAAAATTTTATAACAAACTTCATTCACACAAAAAAATTTATCAAACTTTGTCCTCCATCTATTTAGTAACTTCTACAATAAATCTCTAAGAAATAAGGTCTTTTCTGTAGGGTCCACCCACTCACCTGAAGACTCAATCACACTTGGAAATGCCTGGGAGAGTTTAATATAACCTAAAATAACCAAAATATCCATACCAATCCATTCTAATAACTTTATAACAACTTATTTCATATCAGATCACTATGAGGGTTCTTTGAGGGTTTAAACCATTTTCCACTATTAGCAATCATTCATTAAGATTAGCCCCTCATTCAAAAAACTAATGCCTATAACTTTGAGATAATATTATTCCCCATATAACATGAATATATTATTTCCCCATTCATATTTTTAACATACCCAAAAACACTTTAAAAACCTTCTTGGGTTGACAACTCTTCATACTGTGCACTCGAGAGACCTTATTCAAGCCTAAACCTTCAAAATTTGACCTCAGACTTGGTCAACACACCTATGAAAATATATCACACCATTAAAATTTCTAAAATTCTTATTCTTATCTTAAAATCTAATTATCATACCTCATTTGGCCACAATCTCTCTTTACTCTCTAAACTTTGACCTGCAAACCACATTAGTCCTTAAAACTGACCTTCTAACCACTGTCCAAGCTCTCAATGCCTCATATACATGCCACACAACCTCTTATCATGATAAAAAAAACTACCATACATATTATCATATTCTTTATACCACCCATCTCACAAAGAAACCAAACCCATGCCTTCACACAAGGTCTCTTCATTACATGACTAGGCCATGACAAGACTCCTTAAGCTCTTAATACTTGACACAAGGATCTGATTATTAAGCACTTATCTCATCATAGAAACACTCAATTATCCACTATAAAACTCTCTTAAATTAACTCATACAAACCTCATCACAACACTCTTCTTTTCTAAGAACTTGACAACTGACCTTGATTATTCTTCACTAGAGCAACATCAACCTTGACACAAGACTTCCAATAATAAATAAAACACTAAGAAACAACCTTTACTATTGATCACCTTTGAAAACATAATTATAATACCTCAACTATCCTTGCTTACTTTGACATCAATCTTCACTCATGCATACTTCAAAGACCACTCACCATGCATCTTCACCAAATGCATCTAGACATCAATGACAACACACTGACATTAATGACATCAATGACAAAACTATGCCAATATTTTCACCCATCCTAATAGGGTACTTATGAAACTATTATCTTTTAAATAGGCACTAATTATTTTCTAATTGTATAGGATGTTTGATTTTGGTAGTTGATATTTTTTATCGGAAGCTAAGCTAGTTATATATGATGTAAGATGTGTGCTATTATTTTTATGAAAAATGTCTCTTGTGTAGGTGCCTATTGTAAATAAATTATATACTAGGTTAACACAAGGGAATACCTCTAGTGTGGATTCACTTTTTTGATTCTATAAACTTTGATCACTAACAAATCATCTATGTAATCCCTTTGATCAAGAGACAAATTGTCTACATCCCTGTAAGGTCGAATAGTCTCGACCTCTACATAAATCATCATGTAATGTTTGAATTCTTTGTTCAAAGTAGCTTGATAAAAAAAATTCTTTAAATTTTTATTTGGTGTTGAAACATAACATAAAAGGAATAGGTTTATATATCTTAAGTTCTATTTTTGAGTAATTTGAACTATGTGCCAAATTTAAAATCTAGGCTTGTAGTTGATATGGATCTCTGGATAACAAGTTCATAATCTGTCAAATGTAATTCAATTTGAATTGGGATGTGACATATATCCCATATAATTGGCTTTAAAATTCATGGCTCAAATTCCCCATTTATGATAATTAATTATAGATTAATAGTCGTTATCGACCATGTATCAAATTTAAATGTGATTTTATGACACATGGTGTTTTTGTCACTATTTAGTCCTCTATTTTGGCTTTAATATTATTTTACCTTTTATATTTTTGACTCTACTATTGAGTCATGGATTTTATATATGCTAAATTTGTAGCTGATTATGTCACTATAGGATGCATTGCATATTTTCTATTTACCACTTAATTTTCCCTTGTCATTGAGTCTTTAGGTCATGTCATTGTATAGAGTGACAATGTAATGATCCATAACATGATATGTGGTTGATGATTTATTATAATGGACACATGGTATGATGGGTATATGACACATTATAACTAATTATATAGAGAATGACAGATGGTATCCTATCATTGCATCGTTGGGTCTATATATTTGAACATTGTCAATTTATCAATTAACTTCCATGTAGTGAGATGTTGACGTGTGGTGTGATCTCAGTTGATTCTCTAATTTTCATAAATTAGCATTATACCTCAAGTCTTATGCTAAATTAAGATTGAGACACATGGAGTAATATCACTTTCTTGGATAGTCATTGGTATTCATGACTCAATATTTTTTAATGGGAGGCATGATGTTGTGATATAAATACATGTGGTTGAATCTCATTCAATTAGCTAGTCACAAAACATCATAACATATCTTTCACTGAAGTTATGTGATAAAATCAGGTAGTGATACTTGTCTTGATCTCGTGAAGTCAATTAATTGGATATATATGAGACTTGTAATCATTTATTTGTCCCTTTAAATATAATGAGGATGTGATGTATGGTAAATTATCATTTAGTCAGGACAATGAAGACATGTACAGTTTGAAAGATTTAATATACATAAACAACCTATTGAATCTCATCGAAGGGATGAAATATGTCAATAAGATGATGGCCTATAAAGTGAAAAGATGGATAAACTTGATAATAAATGATTAGCTCAATTATTCGAGTAAATAAAAAATGAAAAATGAAAATTGATTTAATTTATGATTTTAAGCCAAAATTTTAAAATGAAAAGTGAATAGTGGAACTTACGCTTTAGCATGAAATTATTTCAAGGTCAATTTATGTCTTGCTAGGGACCAAACATAGGATTTTTTATGACAAGTGGATGCCTATTTAATTTTTTTAAAATGGTGTGTGTTGGTCACAACACATGGTGAGCCAATGTACAAATGTTCCTAAGCACTTGAGAACCCAAAATTTATGGTTTGAATATTATAAAGAACTTCAAACTTTATAAATATGAAATAGATAACTAAAAGAGACTTCAACATAGTCATGCAACATACTAACATTTATCACTTTTCAAATTTTATGTGATTATGTGAAGGTTCTTTCCCCTTGTTATGATAGTTTTGACAAAGATAAGAAAAAAATTGAGATCAACTTAACATTTATTTTTATAAGTTATTTTAAATTTTAAGTATGTGTGTATGGGAAGTCAGGCATTGATCTGATACCATCCAATCATCCATGACCCTAATAGATATACCTTTGATTTCATTCTAATCATTTATATACTACTATCCAGGCATCCATAGTCCAATATAGATTACTTGAATCACCCTTTGCCCATGAAAGTTGTGTTTTCAAACTTTATTTGATAAAGACTTGGGAACCACCATTGGTTGGGTGTATAGGAATAAAATTCATCATAAATCAAGGATTTCACTCATATTTTATCTTTCTTAATGTTTATTTTCTCTCAAACAAGTATTAAGGATTGGAATGTGCAATTTGATCTTTCAAAATGAGAAGTTTTTCTAAAATTTTCTTGAAATAATAAAACAACTTTCAAAAACTTGATAAATTTATTTAATCTGAATAAAAACTTAAGTGTAATTATCCACCCTCTTGAATAAAGTTTACCCAATGTGTCTGTTAACTAAATAAAAATAAATCTAATATAGGAAATCAAGAAATTAGGAAAGCAGTAAATTTAATACACTCCTACTACTAAATCATAAATCATAGTCATTATAACATATTTCTAGTTGGAACAACCATTAAAAAGTGTTTAAAAAATTGTCCATTAACTAGAAAATTCAAGTCTTTCAAACGAAAAGCATTGTTACCCAAAATTTATAAAATTTTATATGGTCCAGTACATAATGGAATGAATTTGTATTGCCATCCTTTCTTTTCATGTGTTTATCCCATATAATAACTAAGCCTGAAATCATAAAAACTTTGATTTTTGATCTTCTTTAAAACCACCTCTCTTGACAATGTCTTGATACTTGTTGAATTTTTGTAAAGCTTTTGTTCATGCATCATCCATTTGAACAATGTCTAGCAACCTAGATTGAACTATTTCATCTTATACCATATAATCTTGCATGAACTGATATATTGGAAATATGAGGATAATAGGAAAGATAGGTTGTTTTCCATACACTAAAAGGAAAGGTGAATCCTTTAGACCTAAATATGTCTGGTCCTATCAGCCCATAATGCATTTTTGGTAATAAGTGCCCTTCCTTTGTTTATTTTCTATAGATTTCCTTGTGGCTTCAATCAAAGTTGGTAGATTCATCAACTCCATTCCCTAGTGGATAATAATTTGAATAAAATTTAACAATAATACGATTGTTATAGGCCCACTTACTGAACTCTGTAGATTGATAAGTTGTACCATTATCACACACTAAGGAAATTGTTCTTCCAAACATGGTCAAGATGTTCTCTTCAAGGAATTTTATTATATATTATGTTTTGTAATTCTTTGTAGAAACAACTTAGTCCATCTCATACAATAGTCTATAGTTGTGAGCACAAAATTATGTCCAACCAATGAATTGGGATTAATGACCCCTACAAAATATAGAATGCATTGTGTAAAATGGGATCCTTAAATCATAGTTTGTAGAGGCATGGATGCATGCATTTATCATTTTCCAAATACTTGACATTACTGGTAATTTATGATGTGATTGTGTGCATCTTAAAAAATAATAGTCGAATAGTATCACGTCCTTAGAATTTTATGGGTTGTAGCATTGCCAAAGATATGTCCACTTCCTATTTTCTAGTGAAAATTATTAAGGATATTTATAGCTTCTTTTTTGGAAACACATCTTAAGTAAATGTATTTATATTTTTTTCAATACAACACCCCCTCTTTTTATCATGTATTGTTTTGATTTGATGCTGAGCACTCTTATTTGTTCCCTATTCAATTCAAGGGGACATGTGCTTATGATAAGGTATTGAATAATCTGGGTGTACCAGTCACTGCCAACTATCTGAGACTAGTTATATTATTCAGTGGAGATGTGTGGATCAATTTTTTCCATTAGTTTAATAGCACCTTCTCTTCTTACCATTTTTTTGGTCTAATATCCAAGTTGAACTCATGTAATTTGGTCATCAATTTTCCTCTTTGTTTACCTAATTCATTTTTTCCAAGTGTGAGCATAATATTTGGGTCCATGATAATGATTATATCTTATTAAGCAAAATATAATGCCTAAATTTCTTCACAACTTTGATCAAGCCATAAATCTTATTTTTAATCATAGTATAATTTAATTCGATTTCATTCAAGTTGGTGCTCATGAAGGTGATAGGATGTTCGTTATCTTTAAATTTTTGAGTCAACACCGCTTTATAGTATGTTTTGATGGAAATGATTACATGAAGAAATCCTTTGTAAAATATGGAATAATTAGTACTAAGCCCTAAGCAATGACATTTTTGACATACTAAAAAGTTTTATTTTCCCCTAATGTTTATTCAACCTTTGCATTTTATTTTAGCATAGCATTCAATGGTTTCATAATCTCTACAAATCTTGAAATCAATTTTCAAACAAAATTTATCTTAATAAAGAAAGACTTGATTTCTTTTTTACTGTTAGGATATGGAATTTTTGAAAAAACTTGAAATATTTTAGGGTCAATAGATATACTTTCCTTGGTGATAATGTGTCCCTATATCTAACATTTTATGACCCTAAAAATACTCTTCTTTTGGTTTAATGAGAGTTCATACCTCTTGAATCTATAAAATACTCTTAGCAAGCAAACTACATCATTTGTTCATATTTAGATCAGAAAATTAGATCATCCATGTAAATAATTATGCACTTATCAATTATCCCTTGAAAATCAAAATCCATGGCATGTTGAAAAGTATCACTTGCATTGATTAGTCCAAAAGGCATTTGTTTGTATGTAAAGGTTCCCCATTTAGTAGTGAAATTAATTTTCATTTGATCATCATTTTATTGTATCTTGAAAAAACCATCCAAAAAAACATCATTTCAAACCCACTAACTAGTTGAATTAATTCATGTAGGGATGGAAACAAATAGTTATCCTTTTCAGAAGCTCAATTAAGATTTTTTAAATCCACACTTAGTCTGATTTCACCATTCTTCTTTCACATAGGAACTAAGTTAGAAACCCAGGTAGAATGGTGGATTGGAAATATAGTTTTGGCATCTAATATTTTTTGAACTTCTTTTTGAATGAGAGGATCCATAATAAGATTAACAGTCTTTGTCTTTGCCTAAAAGGTTTATGTGTAATGGTATGTGTGATAACCCTGGAATAAAAAATATTTAAATCTTCATAAATATAAGTAATCACATCCCTATATTTGGTTAATAATTATTTTAGCATCTATTTTTCTTATTTAGAACAACTCAATCCAATGTTAATATGTTGGGGATGCTCATTTGTTCCTGAATTCACCTTGGAAAAATAAGATTATCTTACCTTGGATTAATTTTATTTTTTAGCCTAATAATCCATGTTGAAGACTTGTTCCAATTAAACCATTACTTTAGGTATCATGTTTTCTTTTATCTAGAAGATTTCATTATCTTCACTTTCCTCTTTGTTCATTGGATTAAAATACCTTTCATCAATAATATGAGACTTGAAAGCACCAAAATTACCCATGAATTATATGATATGTTAGTCATCATCAAATACCTAAAAAAATTCAACATTATCAAGGACTAAAGGACGTGATACCAACTCTACATAAAAAATCTTCATTTCAGAGTCTTGAAGTGGGTCTAGATTTGTTACAGAGGTAGCCAAAAAATCTATTGTCTAGTTTTGTTCTCTTCAGATTGATTTAATGTTAAAATATTCAAATGATTTGATTAAATTTGAAGCTATGTACGTATTATTTTTTAGATATGATTATTTGCATTGGTATCTACTAATAACTTGGTTAATGACCATCTCTAAATCATCAAACATGAAAAATAGTTGTACATTATGCTTTTGTGCAAATTGGAGCCCTAAGATCAAGGCTTTGTATTTTGCATGATTATTAGTGTATGCAAACTATAACCTAAATACAACAAGATAGTGCTTCCCATCAAGGTTAATTAGAGTTATACCTATACCTGAACCATGTTTGGATCGAATTCCATCAAAATATAAAGTCCACAATTGAGAAAGAGCTTCAAATTCTTTTTCATTATTCTCAAGCTTCACTGTAAAGGTATACACTCCTACATGTGATGAAGTGAAATCCACTCTCTCATTTTTAATGTGATATTATATGATTTCAAATTTAATATTTGGTTCTCTATCAACTCTAATATTATTGGCTACTCCTTTCCAAAGTAACCACATATGTGAAAATTCTATTGCCATATATCCATTCAATGTTTTTCACCAATCACGACTAAGGATTAAACTATAAGCATCATGAATTTGTACTACAAGAATTTTAATATGTTATTGGAAATGTGGTTCATATTTAAGCTAAATTTGGACATTTAATAGTTTTTCATCAAATAGGACTAAGCTGCATGTGGACATTTAATACTTTTTCATCAAATAGGATTGAAAATTTATCCAATTGCAATACTACTATGTTGGACTTATTTGGGGTCAAACCTTGTCTCTTACATATCCTTATGGGCATCACATTGGCTGAAGCACCTAAGTCAACTAATCAATTATGTACATTTTTTCCAAATATTTTTAATGTTAATATGTAATTTGGGACATTAGGTTTGTCTTTATAAACAACCATGTTGGCATGTACAACCTTGGATTTTTTAATAGATGGTTTGCTAGTTAAGGATTTCAAAAAGAGTTCCCTTTGCTCTATTGATTTTATTCATGTTTTTGACTATATAATATCCACTCTCATTATGTATATCATATTATTGCTTCAGATCATTTCCTATGGGAGGAGGTGGAATATTATTGTCCTTTGGATTAGTATGAATGGTTGTGTTGTTGTTTGGTTGTGTTGAAGTTGTTACAAGTCAATGATTATTTTTTTTCATATTTTAATTATGTATTTGGAATTTATGAAAATTATAAATATCATATGTGTTGTCTTTTGGGTGATCTCATCCTCAACAGGGATTGGGCAGTCATATGTCTCAAACACCATCATTGTACTAAAAGGACTAGGTACAGCCACTGTGGATGAATTATGATAATTAAAAAAATAATAATACCCTTTCATCTCATTATAAAAGATTTCATAGGTAGTAAAAAAAAATTTACATTCTAATTTTCCATGTTATGTAGTTTTATGGACTCTGCACTAGCTGGGAAGGGTTACCTCATAGAAGTTTATCTCTGGGAGCTTGTTCAATGATGGATCAAGGTTGTTGTTTGGCCTATTGAATGGTCTGATATACCTCTATAATGTGAAATTATTATTGTTTGTTTCTCCCACTACATTTCGTAATCATTTCTACATACCAAGAAATTCATTGTTGAGTTTATGCACCATTATTTGGATGGCATCTAGTTTAGTTTTGGTAGAATTATAAGTTATACATTTGGTAGTAGAATCACTAGCAAGGACTAAGGCATCATTACTATTCTACTAGTTAGGCATAGATGTATAATTATTTTGATAATTGAAATTTTGGTTTATTTCAATATGAGCTAAAGGTAATTGAGTGAAAATATAGTTTTAATTGTTGGCCATGACATTCTAATTGGTATTTGGAGCAAGATTTAATGCTCGGAAAATTGAATTGATTTTGGGTATGGACAAAGATTATAGATATGGATTCAACTTATGGTCAATATTTTTGGCTTTAGCATAGGCATTTAATAGGTCATTTATGTTTAGAGCTTTGCATAAGAATATTATAGTCATAAAATCCAAGGCATATTTATACATCTTAAGGAATAATGCAGCAACATGTTTATAAGAGACATCCACATGGTTATATATCTTCCAAAACCTTGCATTGAATTCCCTAATAGGCTCATGAGGTTATACTTTCATACTATAAAATGTTGGTGTACCGCACTAGCATTGGTAACATACCCATATTATTCTATGAATGTTTCATGACATTAGTTACATGAGGTAATTAATCCTCTTGAAGGTTAACGAACCAATCATAATCAGCATCTTACATGGTGAAATAGAATAGTATGCATGAAAAGTTTTCATAAAAAACATTCAAAAATCCTAAATGAGTCTTAAATTTTTTCATATGATCCTCTTCAATTCATCCTCCAGAAGGAGAGAATTAAGGAAGGTACTTTTTCAAGATTCCTAGATAAGTCATGGATGGCACTAGCTATTTCAATGGCAGAACTAGCCAACCAAGCCAAAGTGAAGCACTAAGGTTCATTCCTTTGGATTAGTGAGTTTGGTTGAGTTACAACTATATTAGGGATACCTATATCTTATCTAGGTCTGCTATGAACTTACAAAGGTAATAATATTAGTAAACCAACATCAGAATTGGAGCCTATTAATCTTATTGGTGATTTTAGTGTACATAACTTGAGTGATTTTTTAACAATTCAATTATAAACACTAAATATTATTATAGTAAGGTCCCTAATGATTTAGGATTGGTGAAAATTTACTCTGAGGCATGATTTGTGGGATTGGATTTTATAAATAACCATGTGGTGGAATAACAATAAGGGAGTGGTTATTTAACATGAATGGTTTGGATATAATGGATTTCTATTTAAATCTAAATTATACTGGAGGTGGATCAAAACTAAGGTGATTTTGACCCCAAAAAAAATGGAAGGAAGGGTAAAATGAAAAAAAGACGTCATATGATTGAATTGGAGATTAAACCCTTCCAAACTAAGTTACCACACTAGAATAAACACATGTTAGAAACCAATGTTTTCTATGGATTACCTGAAAACATAAAACACAATCAAGCACAATAAAGAGTCTAAGTAAGTGATTTCAAGATGACTCATTGATTATAATCAAGGATATTTTTAATACCATATTACTATGCATATCCACTGTCACTAACAAATAGTAATTATGATATATAACTAAGAAATTATAAGACTAATATAATATTAAATATTATCCTTGAAAATAAAACATGTTTAGCCTACTATAGGTTTATTAACTTAATGGAAATTCTTCAATGAAACATAGAAAGTTGGAAGAGACAACACATTCATATAAACTCACAAAAAAATAATGGAAATTTTTTTCTCCACTTGCGTTAATTCCCAAATTATCTCCCTTTACAATAGATAAAAGATATGCATATAAATTTTTATGGGGTTGCCTCATCTTCAAAGTTTATCCAAATTTACAAATTAAAAATAAGATTAATTCCTAATTTGACATGAATATTATGCATGTTTTACAATTTCTATGAATAAGAGTCTTAATTTATATTTTCAACTTATATATATATAAGTATATAAATGAATCTGTCAAAATAGACTCTAGTGGTCACTTTATTGGGTTTGGGTAGCATTGCTTGTTGAGACTGCACTATAACTAGGCTAGATTGTATCTAGAATTGGTTGACTAAAAACACCTGATATAGGGGATGTTGACATAGATCATTTTGTGTATGGTCTTTGCATAGCTATAGTGACTGAAGTACTTGACGATGCTATTGTAGTTGGGACTAAAATTGGTTCTAACTGAGCTTACGAGTAAGTTATAATAGAAGTAAGTGTCATAATTATAGGCCTTATAAGAGTATAAAGTATTGTATACATGCAAGAGGAAGAAACCATTTTAAAAATTTGAGATTTTTAAGGTGAATCTCCCACCTGGATGGTCAAACATTATTTATCCCTTATCTTTTCATATTTAGTCATGCATGTTGTGAAGTCTATCTCTATGGCTTCAAAATTGATAATATCAAGTTTAAATAGAACTAGAATCTTATTCATCAACTTCCTATCTAAGACAATTAAATTTCTAAAATAGATATTCAAGGATTTTAAATTTGCCAATTTATCCTTGTCAAAAGTGATCAATTGAATTATTTGGTCACTTCTTCCAAAAATTGTGCTATTAACTTTTGCATTAAAACTATTGGTATCAATTTGAAGTAAATTATCAATAAATGGTCTAGTGACAACTTGTTGAAGTAGTGTACATATACCATTGATACACATATATACTAGTATTTGGGTGGATTTATGCTATTAGATCATCAAATGTTTGATTAACTCATGCATTTGTGTATGCCACTTCATTATATGAGCCCTATTATTTGTCATGTAGTAATGTGGCAAAGCAATATCTAGAAACTACAATAAATTGAGGTGTTGATATGATTTTTGCCTCATAACCTTGTTGATGAAGTGTAGTTTAACATCTAAGTTCTTCATATACTCATAAAATCTCCCGACATTACCCTATTTTAGTTGTGACTCTACCCTTGATTATCAAATAGAATATATTATATTATAAAGGGATTTGGTTGAGTTGTGTACATTGTCTACTATATCTTTTTGAGGTTCTATTTTACCTTGTGTCTCCAGATTCTAGTTTTCTTGTTACAACCTTAAAACATTTTTTGAGGAATCCTTTAGTGGCATCTACCATATAAATAGGATCCTCTCGCATCTCATCCTCTTCTCCATTTCTAGCATTTCTTTTCTTTTTTAGTGAGAAGAATTCTTCTTCTCTTAAAAAATTAATGGGATTCCATTTAGTTATGACTGTTCTTATCCTCACCATTTTGATTTTATTTGAGGCCTCATTAAATTATATGGTCAATTTGGGCTCCTCATTGATAACCAAATATTTTCTAGATGACTGCTCTGCTTGTATTTGATGCATCCATGTGGGAGTCAATAACAAGTATTGATAAGAGGTTTGAGTGGGAGATTGAATGGTGAGGGGTGATGTGTGTTGTGGTGGAGGAATGAAAATGAATGGAGATGAAGGAGTGAAAAATGGAGGTGTATATGGTGAAGGAAAATGTGGAATGATCAACTTCTCTTTGTAAATATTGGTCTAGGTAGGGCTCCTAAAAATATTCATGGTAATGTATAGAGACTCCTGGATCAGAACAATTGCTGAATCTATTGGGAGACTTTGTGTAATGAACACTCCTAATTGGGTAAAAATATATTTATTTAGAGGATGCATAGTAAAAATTAATTGGGATATTAAGTCCTCAAAATATTGGTTAGTAAATGTGATATCCAAGTCAGGTGAGGAAACAATAGGCTATGTAAGGGTATCCTAGGTTAAACCTTTCAAGAATTGTATAAATAATAGTCATGGGGTTAGTGGTAAGATCAATATTAATCAAATAATCCAAAGTTTTAGTATTTTCCATACTAGTTTAATCCATAAAATCCATGACAATTTTAAGGACAATAGTAGGATTTGGTGTAATAGATGAAACATGAGATGTGGTGGCTTGTGTTAAGTCTTGTGCAGAAGTCTAAGTGACAACAGGTGGAAAAAATGAAATAGTTGGTGTAATAACTAAGGTGTTAATTTCTAGACCTATTTGGTTTCCACCCTTGTCCACAAAAGGATCTTGACCTTATTTCTCAATTTGCACTTATTTTATGCCTTGAGTGTGAGGAAGACTAGGGTTTGAGGTCTCAATATTTACCTATAGAGGCACCCCCTATATAATATCAAATGTAGCTTCTTATCTTGGGTCTTCTTCATATACTTTCTCTTCATCCAGATTATCTAAAGGTTCATCTACTAAATATCCTTCCCCGTACTCATATTTTGTGTTAGAGAAGGGAATGTCTAATGATATGCCTCAGCATGAGGATGAATTCCCCTCTTATTATGTGATAGCATGAATTTATAGAGAGGTAGGAGAATATCCACTAACATAGGTAACCACAAAAGGAGTTGTTATTATGTGTAATGGAGGAGAAAGGGAATGGCTCACCACTGGAGTTTGATTTGGTGGATATGTTTCTAGTGTGAGTGTAAATATGACCTTTGGTATTAGGGTGTCCATGTATCCATAATTTATTTACATACCTATTTAAGCTTTAGTATGTTTTTTAATACACTTAATTTTCATTTTTATTTAGTTTATTCCTTTGTTTCCTCCTCTTCTTGAGGTTGTTCAACTTGTCCAAAGGATTTTCCTTCTTGTTCTATTTTGACTATATCCTTTCTTATTATGGAAGGATCACATTGGATCATTTGAGTGATTATCATAAATATTTCAACCTTTTTATATTATTATATAAACATCTAAGCCATCATTTGGATTTAAAAAGATCAGTCATGTTCATACTCTTAATTCCCATTATCTTGCTTAAATTTCCTAAGTAACATGTTCATTTGTTTCCTTATCACCCTCATGGGATCCCATAATCTAAATTTAGGTAATCCAAATTTGAATGATCCTCTATGTCTATAATTCTTATCCAAATGATCCCAATTTTATAAATGTTTCCTCCTAATGTCAAAGGGTGTTTTATGATATTTGGTAAATTTGGCCTTCCTTATATTTTCATCTACAATGTTAGAGAACTAGTAAGCTATCTACTACTAAGATAGATTTTTAGGTACTATAGAAATTCCATTTTCATCAATTTCATGTCAAAATTACACTCGAAATGATTTCTAGAAATAACACACAATCAAGTCAAAAATCATGGAAACATCCAAATTCACTCACACACATTATGTGTGATAGGATATCGTTATGCTTCTCATTTAACCAATCAATGGATTAATGTCATTTTTCTACCAGGGCTAGTTTCCAAGTCTATATGCAATGATACCATTGGATATTTGAGTTTATAGTTCATTATTTTAGGGTTTACTCTATTGTTTGATGTCTAAATGTTAAGGATAACAAATAAGATTCTAATTCTATGTTACAAGAAAGTAAATATAGAAAGTTTTGATAATTAAAGATTTCCTATGGCATTCCTTATTAAAATGACTCTTCATTTCACATCATCAACATCTAGAACTTAAAAATATAGCATAATACATTATGGTTTCCTCACTCGATTTGCTTGGTTGGGTAGGATAGAGTGATACATCAAAATATGAGAATGTTTATTGTCTATTCTCACTTAGACTACCTCCTGATAGATTTTGAATATGGAGATGAGTTAACAAACTTTACTTCCTATGAAATTTAAAGACACACTCTGCATAAAGAAAACTCGCTTGCATTGAATTGAAACAACTTTTCATTTAATGAAAACACACTTGTATTAAAAGATAAATCACACTTTGATTTGAAAGGGAAATCACACCTGCGTTAAAAAGGGAAATCATAATTTGAAGTAAAATGAATTATACCTAAATCAAAGGAAATATACATTTAAACTATAAACTAAAAATATCAATTGTCCTGATCTTTGGAGAGAAGTGGGCCCTTGTTACTTCCTCAAAACAGGTTCAACTTTTACTCACTAATGAAATGGAATGCTTAACTTTATTTCATTATTAAAAGGAATATATATAGACACGTGAATGCTTCTTCTCTATTCTCTATTATCTAATTGATTATCTATGTATTAATTCATTTATTTGATCCTATGGAATGAGAAGGAGACATATATTTAAAGCACATCTCAACAACTATTCACAAAATACAAAATATGTCAATCTAAATAGCAAAATCCACTTATTCAAAATAGAAGATCTAATAATCAAATCCCGCACTTATATGGAGGCTTTATAACTGACTCAACTAATAATAGATGGAATATAACTAACATGTATTTAAAGAGATTATGTCTAGTTTTACAAAACATAAATACATTTATACTCAAATCATTTTAGATCATTACTATGAATAGTAATGTCTAAAATAAGATATCTAAAAAAGGAAAGTTTATATATATATATATATATATATATATATATATATATATATATTAATATATAGGGTACATTTGGGCATATTTAGAGCATAGCTATTTAGAGCACAGTTGGATAGGGCTTCAGAGCATCTTTTGAGCTTGATGTGTTCTTTGCCAAATCTTCAAAACTATTGCCAAAAAGGGTTTCCAAAACTATTGATGACTTCTCAAAATGATCATGCCATTGAGATGTATCTCTATATACAAAAATGTGCTCATTTTATCCAAATTAGACACAAATAATAGGATGTAGAATCAACAATGTATCACATACGAACAAAAGACAATTGTACTCATTTCCTACTTAGATGAGACCTAAACTATTAAATGTAATATAATTTATAAATAAAAGGCAACACTTATGGATTGTTTATATGAGATATAATGAGCTATATGGAATGATCATCATTTTTCCCATACTTTAACTTTTGCAAGTCTTCTTGAAAACTAGTGGGTGAATTATTCTTCAATCTAGGAGTCTGGATTCGAACCACTGATTGAGATCATAGATTTGAAAGTGGAGCCCCCAATCACAATGATTTCTAGCTAAAAATCCTAAATCTCTTACCACTATATGTATCCATGCCTAAAATTTTATTTATACCTGATTGTGCCAATTTTTTTAGGGAGACATAGGACAAAGAAGAATGGGTGCCCTAAATGTCATACCAATCCACACATCTGATCCTCCTTTATCTAATAGTTGAGTGATAATCTAAGAAACCACCTGATCTCTATGAAGGATCCAACTAATGGTGGTGGGACTCATAACTTCCTTGCATTTCAAATCAACAGGAAAAGTCTCCCACCTAGCCATTCTTGCATTGATGGAGCTAGTGGAATGCTAGCTCACAAAAGCTCTAAAAGCTTATACGTTTCCTCTCAAAAATTAATGATATTTATTTTTCATGTACATATGGTACATAGGCTGAAAGGCATCAAGGATTTTATTGGCTTCTAAAAATTGAGGTCTCATACACAGACCTGTAGTGTTATACAATTCAAGGAATTAATTGTGTGCTTACTCCCAAGCTATTTAATTTCCCATGGTAGAAATGAAAACACATAGTTGTGTTTCCCCCATAAATAAGTTCACTAAAAATCCAAATTGGTAACCCAACAACATGTTAAAAATATAGAACTTACAAAATTGATCCTATCTTTTTGTAATACTTTTTAAAAATACATCCATAAACATATGTTCATCCTCAATAACATGGGGAAAACCAAGAGAAATCAATTGCATTTTTCATATCTAAAATTGTTCATGAATAAATAGAACATAAAATGAGAAAGGTTTTCTACAAGACAATAATTTTTTAACAATTTCACAAATATTTTGAATAGAAGTTTGAGATTTTTATAGCTATTGCTAAGATTCTGCTTTGATCCTAGCATTTTCTTCTTCCAATTTCTAAATTTTGTGCTGAGATTTATTTCAAACTAAAATCATCTCATGAATTGGAAGAGGTAAAGAAGGACTAGCCATTGTGGGTCCTTCATTTTGTACATCTATTTTCCAAGTTTCCCTCTACATAGCTTGTAAGGAAGATTGCAACTCATCATTCTAAATTGTTAGCTCCTATATGTGAGTAGTTTGTTAAGCAAACAATACATTTTACAAGCAATAGAATGTTATAAATTGTTAATCTAAGCATTTTACTAAAAATAGAATTTTTTAAACTAGAAATTTAGGCATCCGTATTTACAAGAGATTTTTGTAAGGTGATTAGTTCATGAGACTGTGAGAACAACTAATTATGTATTCTAGTCTATTTAAAATTAACTACTATAATGATTAATGCGTACACCCAAACTTGAGAAATAGAATCTTCATATCTTCTTTCCAAACTAGAAATAGTTTTATTCTTACCTTGTAGTGTCAATCGAAGAGAATCCAACTCTACTTGTTATTACCAAATGGTTTCCTCATGTTTTGATAGAGTCATAACATGCTACAACTCTTCATCTTCATGAGTAGGCTGGGGAGAAGATGTGGCTTCTTCTATAAGTGGAACTTTGCCCTTATTAACTACAAAGGGTAAGTATCTTTCTTCTTTTTTAACTATAATTTTCTATGTAGGTGTTTCTTCTTCTATCTATTCCATATCCATAACTTCTATGGGAGAACTTAAACTTCCTAAAATTTTGGTTTCTTGTACATCACCTTCTTCTTCTTCCTAGAGAATTAGCCAATTCCTTCATTGGGGTTTGACTGATGGAGTAGGGTTTTTTGATAAAACCCCCATTTTTCTTTTTGACCTTTAGTGTAACATCTTTGGAGATAAAGGCACAAAAGATGGACCTTCTTCTATCCTTGTTGTTGTGGGAGGAGGAGAAATATGATGTGGTGATTTACTACAAGGGTTTTAGGATGATTTTGCCAAAAATGAGGACCAAGCCTTCTCACACTTAGGTTTCTTTAGAAAATGATGCTGACAAATGAGGTTAATCAAACCATGATGTCTAACTGACCCAGTTCCCATTTTTAATTTTTGATCTACATTAATTATAACATGGTGAAGAAAGGATGGTAGGTTTGCCTAGCATTCTAGATTGGTGGATCCTTTCCTTAAATGAATGAAAAGTTGCATGGTATTCCACTAACCATAGTGAATTGACCATCATAGGTGAGATACTTCATTACCCAATATATGACATTATGCCTTGGTGGTGGAAGACTATCTTGAATGATTCCTTTGGCCATGCCTTGAGGGGTTTTGGAAAGCTTAAGATGGGGTTAATTTTCATCAATGAATAGTTGAATTAGATCAACAAATCTTAATTTAGCAGTGACAAACACACCCTCTTCAGGAATCCTTAAAAGTTCACTGATCATAATGGAATCCATAGGAATATGCTCACCTCAGACTATGGAATGATCCTTATCAAAATTTTCTAAAAATTCCTAGATAATGTTTTCCTAAAAACCCTAAAATGTTTTTAGAAAATTCAGCCATCCTACTATCTCAAAAATAACCCTAGTTGATTCATCTTGTAATAGGGGTTATACCGATTCTAGTTTACTTTTCTTATTCTTGCCTCCCATCTTTAGAGTTGTTCATAATAATATCATAAACCTAATTGTGTGATGAAAAACTAAGCTTGAAAATATAGAGTATAGAGTAAGGCAAGGAAATTGGGATGTGATGCATTTAGTAGAAAATACATGAAATTATGGTCAATCACTTTATATCATGCAAATTTTTAATGAGAAATCACTTTTTAGGGTCACTATAAAAGATATGGCATGAGGTATCACACTTGGTAGTATTTGAAATGATATTATAATGATTTCCACATCAATTCATATCTTTTTTTAAAGGTCCTTCAAAATAACTTCACATCAATTCTTGAAATGTGGAGATGGTATCAACTTCAATCACATCCACATGGCATCAAAATAAATTATCCATAATGAAAAGTGTTATCCTCCTAACGGTCATACATGCGGAACATAAAACAAAAAATGTCTAACCTATTGGGAAGGAAGTACAACTATGCCTCTACTATATGGATCCATGTTTATCTCCTAAAGTTGCTATGTGACCTACAAGGATAAGCAATTTTTGAGAAGCTAAGCTAGTTGAAAAGACAAAAGTACATGTTCATTGCAGAAATTTCTTCTAAAAAGTGTCATTTCTAGTTTTCACTTTTCAGTAGTTTTTTTTTATTTTAATTTTTTTTTATATTTTTTTATTTTTCATTTTTATAATTTTTTTTTTTTTAAATTTTTAAAGGGGGGGAAAATGCCATTTTTTGTTTTTCATCTCACCCCTTTTATTGGATGTCTACTACAAATATCATTTGGCCTTAGTGGAAGAACCAAATTCTTCCATAAGGTCAAATTGGTCTTGATTTTATTCAATGAATTATTCCCTATTGAGAGGTCTTCTACACACTTAATCTTATGACCATTTACCAAAAGTGTCATTTGGTCATCATCAATTGGTTGAAGTTGAACAAAGCCATTATTGTGAATGGTTTTTAATAAGTATAGACCCAACCATCTTATCCTGAGCTTACCTTTGAAATGTTGGAATTTAAAATCAAATAGAAGCATCCAATCTCCTTCTTGAAACTATTTTTATCTGATGTGATTATCATGCCACTATTTTCTCTACTTTTGAATCTATTCTAAGTTCATCAAGCCCATTCAGTTGCATGATTATTTATTTCTATGTTTCATAAAGATCAATTTCCATATCAGTTGTTGTCTTCAGTGTCTACAGCTCAAACTCTATTGGCAACAAAAGTTTCTTTCCAAATAAAATATCATATGGAGAGAATCCTTTGGTAGTCTTACATGTTGTATTATATACTAAAACTACTTCAGTTACTCTATCTTCCCAATCTTTCCTTTTTTGTTCATTATTTTTTTCAAGATGTTTACAAGTTCTCTATTGGTGACCTCCACTTACCCATTAATTTGTGGGTGATATGGTGAAAAAATTGGTGATTTATTTGGTAAAATTATGTAAAAACCTTTATCATATTAGACATGAATTGGGGACCTTGATAAAAAAATAATAGATCTAGGAGCTCCAAATATCAACACGATCCTATGATATAAGAAATCATCAACCATTTCCTCCCTAACAAATGTGATTATCTACACTTTATCCCACTTAGTAACATAATCAGTACATACTAATAAATACTCTTTTCCTTGAGATGGTGGGTTGATTGGTCCAACAAAGTCTAAACCCCATTTCTCAAATGGTTCTAAAATTATTTGAGTGTGGAGAGGTATTTCTAAGGATAGAGTAGGCTTACCCATCCTTTGGTAAGGATCGCATTGCCATACAAACCTTTTGTTAGTCTTGTAAAGAGATGGCCAGTAATAACCTACACCAAGAATATTATGAATGGTTATTTTTTTTGAATAATGTTCTCCTCTTAGTTCACTATGGCATGCTGTTATGATGTCAAATACTTCATCTTATTTGACACACCTATAAAGCACATGATCAGGTCTAGATTTAAACAACACATCTTTAAACCAATTGAAATGAGAACTAGCTCTAATCAAACATTTTATTTCTTTAGAAGGAAAGGAATGAGAAAATTTTCTCATTTCCAAGTAATTTTCTATGTCTATAAACCATGGGGGGTATGTGGATATATAACATAGTTTTTCATCTAGAAAATAATCCTCCACATGTTCATCTTCACTTGTAGTGATCAATCTAGATAAAAATTTACAACATTATACTTTCTAGGTTTGTCTATGATGGTAATGTCAAATTCTTGCAATAGCAGTAGCCATATAATAATTCTCCCACCTACTATATATTTATTCATTAAGTACTTAATATCTAAATTATATATATAGATAAATACATGATAGCTAGTAATGCAATGTCTAAACTTGTTTATGGCATACACAACAATAAGAAATTCCTTTTTTGTGGTAATATAGTCTTTATCTATTGGAGTAAGATTCTTGATAATATAATAAATGACATACATTTTTATTTTCTCATATCTTTATCCTAGAACTACCCTTAGTGCATTATTGGAAGCATCATTATAGATATGAAAAGTTTATTTTCAATTAGGTCCTTTCAAAATTGGAGTAGTCATGAATTTTTTTTTTAATGTTTCAAAAGCTTCTTGACACTTGTCATTCCATACAAATTCATTGTCTTTTGTTAGGAAGGAAAACATAGGTGCAACTATTTTGCTAAAGTCTTTAATAAATCTTCTGTAATATCCTGCATGACTAAGAAAACTTATAACATCTATTTGTGTTTAAGGAATGGGGAGACTAAAAATTACCTCAATTTTTTTGGGATCCACCTTTATTCTTTGAGAAGAGATATGATGTCCTAAGACTATCCCTTCATTAGCCATTATTATACACTTCTCATGACTCAAAAATACTTGTTATTCCCATCTGGTGAGCACATTATCCAAATTGTTTAATGTTTCACCAAATTTAGTGACATGGAAAGTGAAATCATCCATGTACACTTCCACACAATTATTTTTAAGATAAAAAAAATATGGCTAACACTACTCTCTGAAAGGTAGTAGGTGCATTATACAATCCAAAAATAAGGACTATATAAGAAAATATTCTCAAGGGGTAGGTAAATGTATTTTTATCTTGATCTTCAGGGGTTATTCTAATTTGATTGTATCCACTAAACCCATCTAAAAAATAAAAGTGCTACTTTCCTACCATGTTATCCAAGACTTGATCAATAAAAGGCAAATGAAAGTAATCTCTCATAGTGGCTTTATTCATTTCTCTATAGTAAACACAATCTCTCCATTTTTCATTCTTATTAGGTACAATGACTAAAGGTGAAACCCATTGACTATCAGATATGGGGTAAATGAAACCAAATTCCAATGGTTTTTCTATCTCTATTTTAACAATTTCTTTCAAGGGTGGGTTAATTATCAATTATGGTTGTCTGACTAATCTAACATATTTGGTGTAGATGTAATGTGTACATACACTGGGATGTATTTCTTTAATATCACTGTAATCCCAAGTAAAGTATTTTTTGTGTCATACCAATACATCAAACACTTTTCTTTCTTGTTGGTCAATTAACCAACTATTGATATTCAATAGTTTACTGGGTTAGATCGTAATTTGTTTAGTATCTAAAACAATGGAATTTAACTATTTATATTCATTCAAGGCATTCAATAGACATGTGTGTTATTAATATGTGAAATTTAGCCACATCCTTGAAAAAGGTTTCACTTGTGGAGAGCATATTGGTTAATGGATAATGAAAATCATGTAAAAATGAATTTTGCCTATTTTGAGCCCAATCAACTACGGCTTGTTGGATATCTTGTGGACTAGACAACATGTTTGTGGAACTTATGATATTGTCATGGTTCTCAGTAGTGGAGTTAAATTATTCCCATTCATAATTATTCATCTTTAGATCTAATATTTTAGTCTTCGAAGCTAAGTTATTAGCCTTTGGAGCTAGGATTTCAAACTTTGGAGCTAGGCTATCAGACTTCAGAGCTAGGTTATCTTGATCAAAATCTTCTGTTATTTGTTCCTCAAACTCTTGTACATATTATTTTATGGTAACCATGGATAATGAAGACACACTAGTTTGATTTTGTTCAGGTTGATCCACCCACATCTTTTTATAAAGATACAATGAAGGTCTAGTAGGTGGATAAAGAGATATTTGTTTAGCATGAATTCCATTAGAAATGATCACATTTATAGATCTACAGTCATTTTATGTTGCAACTATGGCTAACTAAGGTCTTACAATAATGATTGGATATCTTACCCTCTTGGATTTAGATTGAAGGATCATGAAATTCATAGGATATTCCCAAGATTCTATGGTCACTGGCACATTCTCTATGGTTCTTTCAGGTGCAGCAATGGATTGATCTATCATTTTCAAGATTGTAATGGTAGGTTTAATCCCTATGAGGGATAAATAATCTACTATTTTGACAGTCATTAAGCTGATGGCATCACCTAGATCTATAAACACATTTGGTATGGACTTGTTCCCAATTGTCACAGTCATCACGAGACTACCAAGATCTTTGTATTTAGGAACAAGTATGTTTCATGCTAGTAAATCAACAATTTTTCTAATTACCTAAATTATTTTAAGATATTATTTCTTCCTTCCTAGTGCTTTGATACACAATCATTTAATGATTTGATTCAACTTAGGAATATATTTAATGGATGTTAATAGTAGAATTTATATCTTCATCTCTTTTAATCCATGCATCAATTCAAAATCCTCCCTAGGTTTTTCTTTCTTAAGTCTCTCAAGAAATGAAACAATAGGAGAATATTGAATTATGATTGGTTTGATTGGAGTTTTTATAGATTATACCTTGTATTCATTTAGTTATTGGACTAATGGTGACTCAGGAGTGTTTTCATCATTAAAAATTTTAGTTATGGTAATGGGTGAATCTCCTAATACCTTTCTTGATCTGAGTTGAACATTATTACACTTGATTGAACCACTTGCAACATTAATTTCTTGATCAGCTCCATAAATAGGTGTATTTTTCCTATTCGTAGGATTTACCACTAGTTGGGTAGGTAAGTGTGGTTAATTTAACCTACTACTCAATTTTTTGTGGCCGAGGTTGTAAAGGCATCAAAGCCTATTGTGGAGGAAACCTTATTTGTGTTTGATATTATTGATTTTTCCATTGAGGTGGTGACTATTGTATTCAATTTAGTTGTTAGTTATACTACTAGGCCCATGGTTTTGAAGGATTTTGAGGCATTATACACATATATGGAATCCATTCTTGAGTAGCCCATGTTTTTGGTTGTGGTGGTGGTCCCCATATTGGTGGTGTGATTTGTCCAGTCCATGGTGTCATCCATGGATTGGGAGGAAATCCTGAACCAATTTGATTTTTAGGTTGGAAGTATTAATTTCCTTATTTTTGGATAAATTTCACTTCTTCAACTATATGCACTTATTTTACCTAGTTTCTTATGGTAGGAAGATGTTTGAAATTATTGGTTTCATGATCTAGGTCATAAATACCACATACCTCTACTTATCCAAGGGGCAATCTTTTACTGCATGTTTGAGCCTATATCTAGGATAATATATTGATAATTATTCAGTGTTGGTGGTATTGGCTTTTTATTTGAGGCCATCTAATGTGGATGTCAATTTTACTAGAATATCTATTTTAAAATTAGCAAATTTTTCCATTAATTAGCCAATTTAAAGAGATTTTCCTAACCTTGATTTCCCTATGCTAGGTCTTGTCCTTGAATAGTTAGTATATAATGTTGAAATTTGATGAGAGACTAACTTGTCAATGCCACCCTTTTCCATTAGGTTCAAAGCATCATGTGAATCATCATCTAGTCCTTCAAGAATGATCGTCTTGACAACCTCCTCTGTTAGTAACCACTCTATTTATAGGAAAATAAAAACCTATCAAGATAATCTTTTAAGATTTTATCTTCATTTTATTTGATCTTGAAAAAGTCTTATTTTCATTCTCTAACTCTAAAATAATCCTAATATTTATCAATAAATGTAGTTTTCATTTCATCCCAAGTGCTTATAGAATTACCTTCAAGGCCCATGAACCATACCATGGTTTCTTCCTTAAGTGTAGATGGGAATACCATCAACTTCGATTGTTTGTGACATAGTCATATGTTTGGTAAAGAACATGAAATTCAAAGAGAAATTGATCTAGATCCTTTGAGGATTTACCTCTAAAATTAGGTAAAATAGATGGTGAGATATTTTTCATAGAGGTTCTATCATTAGGACATAAGCTGATTAGATAAAAAAAAATTGTCCTATTGAGGCTATCGATCAAGATTTTCTACATGTGCATGTTCGTCTTCCATTTTTTTCCCCAACTTTAGTTATCAATCCAATATAATTTTTATTTTTGGGTTATAAACCTATGGTATATCTCTGGAGGAGAATCTTCATTGATGATTAGATCTTCTTCTTTTAGAGCTTATGGATTAAATATGCCTATTCCAGAAAGGTGATTCTTGGGTTCAATTCTTCTTATAGAAGATGTCCTGAATAGAATTCTTCTTCTAGATCTATTTGTGAGGATGAACCCTATTTAGAAGAGGAATAAGAAAAAATTTGTATACAGATTTCAATTATCTTTATCTCACTTCTTGGTCTTCCCAGCAAGGATAGGATCCTCTCTTCTTGTTTTATTTGGGATCCTTTAGAGATAAACTATCCTTGAGAATCTCTTGGGTGGTTCATAAATCTAAGGAGTCCTTGATTATTATTTTTTTGTGTTTTTGGGATTTATAAATACTTATTAAATTTTTATTGTATAACTCTAATATAAGATCTCATTAACACTTATTGATTAAGAGTCCTGGTAATGACACCACAAATTATAGGCTGTCATTATACCTCTCATTTAAAAAATCAATGGATTGGTTTCATTTTTTACCAAGGCCATTGTCTAAGGCTATATTCAATGAGATCATTGGATATTTGAGTTTATAGTTCATTATTTTTGGGGTTTACTCTATTTTTTGATGTCTAAATCCTAAGGACAATGAATAAAATTCTAATTCTATGTTACAGGAAAGTAAATCTAAAAAATTTTACTAACTGAAGATCTCCTATGGCATTCTTTGTTAAAAAAGGACTCTTTAGTTCACACCATCAACATCCCAAACGTAAACATCTGGTATAAGACATTATGGTGTCCTCACTTGACTTGCCTAGTTGGGAAGGACAATGTGATATATCAGAATGTGAGAATGTTGATTCTCTATTGTCACTTAGACTGCCTCCTAATATATTTTGAATATGGAGATGAGTTAACAAACTTTACTTCCTATTAAATTGAAAGGCACACTCTACATAAAGAAAACTAACTTGCATTGAATTAAAATAACCTTTGCATTTAATAGAAACACACTTGCATTAAAAGATAAATCACACTTTGCTTTGAAAGGGAAATCACACTTTGTAGTAAAATTAATCATCCCTAAATCAAAGTTAATATTATTTTAAAATATAAACTAAAAATACCAATTGTCCTGATCTTTGAAGAGAAGTGTGCCCTTGCTCCTTCCTCAAAACAAGATCAACTTTTACTCAGTAATGAAAAGAAATGTTGAACTTTATTTCATTATCAAAAGGAACATATACATAAACTTGAACGCTTCTTCTCTATTCTCTATTAATTGATTGATTATCTATTCATTCATTCATTGATTTGATCCTATGGAATGAGAAGGAGACATGTATTTAAATCACAACTCAGCAACTATTCATAGAATAAACAATTTGGTGATCTAAATAGCCAAAGTTGCTTATTCAAAATAAAATATTTAGGAATCAGATCTTATGCTTATAAAGAGGCATTGGAACTAACTCAACTAACAATAGACAAAAAATAACTAACATGTATCCAAAGAGATTATGTTTGGTTTTACAAAATATAAATACATTTACATCTGAATCATTTTAGACTATTACTATGAATAGCAATGTTAAAAAGAAGATATGTAAAGAAGGAAAGTCTATATATATGTAGTAGATATATTTATAATTAATATCTTGATTTGTAGGGTATAGTTGGGCATCTTTAGAGTGCAACTAGGCATCTTCAAAGCACATCTAGATAGGTCTTCAGAGCATCTTTAGAGCTTGATGTGTTCTTCATTGAATCTTTAAAATTGTTACCAAAAAGGTTGTTAAAACTATTGATGACTTCTCAAAATGATCCTACCATAGGGATGTATCTATGTATACAAAATTGTGCTCATTTCATCCAAGTTAGACACAAATAATATGATAGAGAATCAGTAATGTATCACATATAAATAAAAGACAATTGCACTCATTTCCTACTTAGATGAAACCTTAACTATTAAATGTAATGCAATGTATAACCAAAAGGCAACACTTATAGACCATTTATATGAGATTTATGGAATGCTCATCAATGTGCATATTATAAAACACATTGGTGCATTCTTGATTGGAGAAATACACCATTTCTCATCATCAGTTTCATCCAATTCATCGTGAGTCAAATCATGACTTTACAAGTGACATTTTTGACCGATTAGGTGAAATTCCTTATTCAACTTTAAAAAGTCACATCACTTTTTATTAAGTTAATGAACCTTCATTAATCAACCTAATCTTCTTCTAATAGTAAATTCCATAAATTTTAGTATTTCCTATTTTATTAATTAATTAATTGAATTATTCCTCCATTCACAAAGCAAGTGGATTCAAATATCTACATCATAACATCATCAACAAATATATGCATCATGACATCATCAATAATTATCTACATCTTGACATCATCAACAAATATATTCATCATGACATCACGTGGCAAGTGGATTCAAATAGACCCAAAATTCAAGCTTTGTAAAATAGCATCATAAATGCAACTCATGCTTGATTAATGTAAACTCTATCCCAAATATTTATTGCATTTTCCATCTAAATTAGATTAAACCTCAACCACACATATAGATTAAGATCTAACATTTGGAGTCAATTTTAGAAAGCTATAAATAAAGGGATCACCTTCTACTCTTAGAAATATTTTTTGTACAAACTTACTTTGCCAAAATATAAGGAAAATCTTCACTTATTTCTTCTAATTATTCAAAATATCTCAATAACACAAGGGAAATCTTGACAGACTAGCTCTGTGACATTGACAAAGATATCAAGCTCTATATCCTAGCTAAACATGTGTGTATGCTAGTTAATAACAAATATCCATTGAGGAAGGTAATTGCTTTGATGTGTATTCTATTTTGTTTATTATTTTTAGATCTTGCCCAATCTGATATATAAGCCTAGAGTGATAGTTTCATATTGTTTTATGTTTGTTTACATTATAATAAGAAACTAACCTTATTTGCAATCATATGATCACATTTGGAATGTTTGGTGGGACCCATACCTCACTTTATTATGTCAAGCATCCTATTATTCCTCTAATTCATAAAGTAGATAAAATTTGAACTCAATTTCACCTCTTCTTCTTCTAAAATTTAACATGGAAAGATTTTGTTGTTGTCTCTATAAATTAATTTTTGGATTCTTAGTATTTTATATTTTTCTATAGAAACTTCTTTTTTTCAAATAAGTTTATGGTTTTATTATTGGTGTTTTACTTGTTTTAATAAATTTAACATAGGATACTTTTACTGTCATTTATGTTAAATTAATTTTTGGGTTTTTTATATTTTCTATTTTCTATTTTTCTAAAAATCCTATTTTATTTTTGCAAATAAGATCATGGATTTCTCATAATTTATGTTTAAATTTTTACAAGTTTCAAACATTAACTTGTTTTTCTATAGGTTTGCTTGTTAAAGACCACACATTTTAAAAATTAACTCATTTGTTGCACATTATGATTGACAAAGACATGGTGTCAAGAAACAAACACTTATGAACAGTTCTTTTGGTGAAATTTAAAAAACCAACTTTTGCCATCAGTGTTCTAAACCATACTTGTATTTTCATTTTCTTGTGTGTTTGTTTTGATTAATTTCTTGTGAATAAACTATCATTCCTATGCTCTCCTCTTTCCCTTTTAGGTAGCATGGTTAACCAAAAACATATAGTTTATTATTATTTTTCATTAAAGAATATTAAATTATGCTCTTTTATTGCCCATTCATGGGGTCTTGAGAAACAAAAATAAAATTTATTTATTTTTATTCTGGCTATGCAAGTTGGATTTCATCACATTATCACAAGTACATAAGGCATGGTGACTGGTAGATATTTCCCTAGCATACGTACCAACCCACGTACATTTGACATGGTATATACATTAAGGATCCATTGTTTCAATGGCCTAAGTGGTTGTGTGTTTTAATCACATCATGACGTGAGGGGATTCCAAGCTCTAATACCTATGGTTTCAATAGCAACCTAAAATCACAAATTTCTAGTAGCACTTTCATGAAACCTTTACATCTAAAGTGGTTATGGATGGGATAGACCCTCTTGTGAATTATCCATTATTTATTTTCCTTTGACAAGTTTTGAGCCCCATGTATGATAAGTAATATCAAAGATCATCTAGATAGCCTGTTAAAAACTTAACTTAAGACCAATCAGCTACAAATGATTTTCTAATGTGAGGGAAACCAATGTCCCCCAAGATATCTTGACATAACAATTTGAATGAGGGTTAAAATATTAGTTTTTTCATGTTCTTAGTGAAGTTGTTACGTGGACTACGATCACATTGCATACCAATCTTACCATTAATAATAAGGCTTGTATTTTATAAATGTTATTGATTATTTGTTGTTATACCCACGTGTTATGTGTTTCATACTTTGAACTTAAAACCAATCAACATTATCAATATAAATATGCCATTACACATATGTAAACTAAGAAATTGCGCTACCCAACTTATGAGTCATTCTAACCATTATATTATCTAATTAAAAATAATTCAAATCAAGTTTATTTAGACCCAAATCAATTTCAAATCAATTATCCACATTAGGTCACTATTGAACCCATTCCTATTTTTAGCCAATCAATTCAAATCAGGTCAACTTTGACCAAAGCTAAGAAAATCAAGAAAATCTTCCCTCTTTGGGGCCATTTCAATCCAGACCATATTCATCCTCTTGGATCCATTTCAATAAAAAAAAATTACCTTATTTGGGGAAAACTTATTCCATTACAATTCCCTTGCATTTATCCTTTCTTGGGGGCTTTATTCCAAGGTTAATATGAGCCATGATATCTCATTATCCTAGAACTAATATAGCATTATAATTCATTAGTCAAGATGTGATAAACCAAATATCCCATCTTAGCTAACAATAATCCAATTTTGCATCTGGTTATGATTATTATTCAAATCTAATTTCATTATTCTTCCATCATTATTCTAATCGTCCAATCATCTTCATCTTTTCATCACTTTTCACATCCTTATGTTCCTAGTTTTATTTATGGATTCTTCATTCCTTGAAAAATCATTATACCATATACACATATTTTTTGTGTTAGCCTATCAACTTTATGTCATCCATATAATATTTAATCAATGTCATAGTTTAAATCCTTGAGCTATTCTTGCCAATCAATTATTTAGATCAAAATATCAAATCCACCTTGCTGGGGAAAATCAGTTACTCAGTCAATTCTTCCCTCTTTGGGGCCATTCCATCATTCAACCTTTCTTATAATTCTAAGCTCATATTTTTCATCCTATTTGGGGATATTAAAAATGTGTCACTTATCTTGGGATGAATTCTTCCCAATTCCCCCCTCTTTGAGACAAATCATTTTTTTAATTCATGATTGGATATCAAAGCATGCAATTAGTAGCTCACCTAGCTTAAATTTATCATGGGTTAATTTATTCTTATTTTTGCTTCTTCCTTCCTTTAGAAGGCCCATCCAACCATCTTATTTTTCATCCACTCCCAAAGGCATTTAGGGTAACCCAAACATTATTTGGGGTATCTTTCAAGGGGGGTTTAGATAGAAAGTCAATAGTTAGATAGATAGGGGCATTCGAATATAGAGATATAGGGATTATATAATACGAAGTGAGATAGACTATCAACCATTATATTCCATTATTTGGATGGGGATTCAATAGGAATTAAGGAGACCTTACATCTGAATGAATCAATTTAGGGTCATTAATGACCTCACCATTATGATATAGAGGGTGCCAACTAGAATAGGAACTACCAACTTATCTAGGAGCTTCTATATATAGGGGATCACATCAAAGCTTAGAACTTTTGACTTCTATATATAGGGCATCACATCATTTTTAATTAGTTTTTCATTCTTTAAAAAGGTAAGGCTTTGTCAAGTGTCTCACAACACCTTTTCAAATAAGGGAATAATTTAGACACTCCATTTTCATCACTTTCATGATGAAATTAGAATCAGAATGATTTCTAGAAATAATGCACAAATCAGGGCAAAAATCATAAAAACATCCAAATGTACTTGCACTTTTAATGTGCATATTTGGAAACACATTGGTGCATCTATGATTGGGGCAATGCACTGTTTCTAATCTTTGGATTCATCTAATTCATCCTAAGTCAAATTGTGAGTTTCCAAGTGATGTTTTGGACCAATCAAGTGGAACCCTTATTTGAATTTCAAAAGTCACATCACTTTGCATTAAGTTAATTAAACTTTGTTAATCAACCTAATATTCCTCAATTATGAAATTTCATAGCTTTAGGAATTTCCTAATTTATTAATTCATTAATTGAACTATTGATCTATTCAAATGGTAAGTGGATGATATAAATATATCCATCATGACATCATTAACAAATATCTACATCATGACATCATCAATAAATATCTTCATCATGACATCATGTGGTAAGTGGATTAAAATGGACTCAAAAGTTAGGCTTGTAAAATATTAGCCAATATCAACATAAATGAAACCCATGCTTGATTAATGTAAACTCTATCCCAAATATTATTGCATTTTCCATCTAAATTGAATTGAACCTCAACCACACATTTATATTAACACTAAAGGTTAGAATTAGTATGAGAAAGATATAAATATAGGGATCACCTTCTACTCTTAAAAATATTTTTTTTGAAAACTTAATCTATAAAAACATAAGGAAAATATTCACCTATTTCTTCTATTTGTTCAAAAAATAATAGCACAAGTGGAAATGCTGATGAACTAGCTTTGTGACATTGAAAAAGATATCAAGATCTATATCTAGGATAAACATGTATACATGCTAGTAAGAAACAAATATCCATTGAGGAAGGTAATAAATTTTATGTGTCTTCTATTTTTTTCTTTTTTCTAGATCTTTCCCAATCTAAGGATATATGCCTAGAAAGCTAGTTTTAGATTGTTTTATGTTTGTTTACATTCTAATAATAAACTAACCTTCTTTTTTATCATATGATCATAGGTACATGCCTAGGTAAATAAAAGGGATCTACCACTATACCTTCAATCTTGATAATGGTATGGTCAAGGTATAACTAATAGTCATCCAATGACTTGAGTGATCTCTTTGTTTGATTAGACAATCAAGGCATTGGTTGCCCATTTCTCACTTTATAGACCATTAGATAGAAGTGTCTTCTATTTTTTGGATATGTTCCATGTATTTATGGACATGGAGGTCATAAAAATCATCATAAATTCATTTTCTCTAATTTATCTTCCATGGAGGGATATTAGTTGAGGTGATAGTCCCATAGATGGCATCCACTAGATAAGAAAACATGTAAAAATTGCTATCACTTGGTCACACATATGGTCTTTCTGGGATTTAAAATCAAAACTTATGATTTCCCGAAATGGGGGAATTTTCTTTCCTTACATAATTATAGATAGTAGTAAGACCCAAACCTCATTTACATGAGTGATAGATGGGGATCCATATGTTAAGCACACGCTTGTACTGAGAGGGGGGAATCAGTATAAGTTAATATTTTACTTAATGAAACTTAATATCCATAATCAAATAATTCACACAAAAATGACATATATTAACACTAGATTTACATGGAAACCCTTTCAAAGAAAAACCACAAATGAATAGTTGTTTAGACCTACCATCCAAATCTAGTCATATAATAATGATCCTTTTACAGAATTTGTAGGCACCAACCTACTAGAGACACCAATCTCCTATTTCTAAACACCAACTTAGTGAGAGACACTAATCTCTTTCTTTGAGGCACTGACCTCTTACCAAAATAATCTTTTCACATTTTTACTATTGCATTATCAATGGATGATGTCAAATTCAATTTTCTCTTCTTCTTCTCCACAAAAATTTGCTTATGCTTAAATGATAGAAATAATTAATTCCATTCATCAAATATACATGTGTTTGTATGATATATATTTTTATTATCCATACACTTGATTCCTTATCTTCTTTATTAAAATTCACATATCTCACACTTAACTTCCATTTACTTCTCAACATTCTATCCACCTTATATAGCCTTCAAAGGTTCTTCACAAAGGAGGTGTCCCATCTAAGAGGAAACTCTTCACCAAAATATGTGTTTGTTAACATTTTTGTTGACATTTCCATTGACAATTCCATTGATATTTCTATTGACAATTCTGTTGACATAAATTATAATGCCTTTGATATTTATGTTAGCAATTTTGTTGACATCAATTATAATTGCTTTGACATTAATGACAATATTCAAATAATCTCCCCCTTTTTCATTATTGAAAATCCAATAGAAAAATAGTACATGAACTCCCCCTTATTGTATTTCTCCTTCTTTTATCCCCCTTTATTTAATTCTTCCCCTTTAATATCAATGGTAAAGGGATGTTCATTATACTTCCATCCACAAATAAATCATGGGAAACATCCATGTCATCTTCTTCAACATCACCACAACTAAATGATTATCTTTCTACTCTTCCCTATCCTTTCGCATAAGGACTTATTCTTTTCTCATTTTTTCTACTTGAATTTGATCAAATTTATGTTTTTTGACATCATCTACATCCATTTGGATTATCTCTAGATGCTCAAGTGGTAACTCCTCTTTTCCACTTCCCTTTCTATCTACATATCATGCTTTATATGTTCATTAGCATTCCCATATTGATCACTTGATGGATCTAAGCTACCTTCTACAATCTGCACTTGATGTTGGCCCATGCTTGTTGTAAGCTATTCTACACCCTAACTGATTTCATTCTTCTATGTTCTTGCTCTCTGACTTGTTTCCAAAAATACTACCATCACTTACATCATCACTCTTACAAAGAATATTCATTAGTTGATCATTATCTTTGAATTTTGAATGTATATCACCAAATAATATATGGAGCTGAAAGATAATACAAGGATTAGCTCCCCCTAAATTGATGATTCTTCTTATGAGGTTAGTGATACCTCGTGTGCATGAAATATAGTTTGCAAAAGCATATGTCTCTCCTTACTTTCTTTCTCTTGCTTATTTTTCTATACTTTTTAAGTTTCTTCCTTTTATTTACTCATGGATTCCACTTTCTTATTCTACCTAGGAGGTTTCATAAAACCACTTCTATAGAAGTGTGTTGTATGTCCAAAGTTATTGAAATTATATCATCTAACATTGTAATCTAGTAAAGGAGTAAATGGATTGTAGTTTCTATTTGAAGACCCATAAAAAATTATGTTATTGTTTCATAAAAAATCATTTCTTAATTTTTCCATAAAATCTCTTGCTTTATGACCAAAATGATTACAAAAATAGTAATAACCATAAAAGGAACTCTGGAACCTAGTCGTATGTACCTACCTTAGAGGAAAAGACTTTTTGAATTTGTCCTTGTTATTTTTTGGAGAAGTATCATGCTATTTTTTCTTGTCTTTTCCACCATTCACAAGCCCCTTGAGTACATTTTCATAGCTCTTGGGTTTCTCTGCATATACTTTCTTTGGTGGTTCTATAGTTTTTGAATTCTAACCTTCTCAATGCTCTTTTGGTTCTCTTCATAACCAAGACCAGTCTTGATGCATGATGAACTTTGTCAATAAAAAATATCATCTAGTTCTTTGGTGCTTTTTTCAAACTTTAAATTTATTTTTAATTTATCACATGTCTTATCTAATTATTTCTTTAATAAATTAACTTCTAATTCTAGCTTGGAAATGTGGTCTTCTTTTGCCTTAAGATGGACTCTTACTTCCTCCTTTATCTTCTTGGTTTCTTCTATTTTAGTCTTTAGACTAATGATGACCTTTTCTAACTCTTCAAGGCTATGAGACATTTCTATTTTTAGGTCACAAATTTATTTTTCATGTTTCTAAATTTGTAATCTTTGTTTTAGATTATTATTATTAAGAACTTTTCTCTCACCTAATGCATAGATGAGTTCTTCAAGATTTAATTCTCCTTCATCCTCGATATCTTCCTTCTCTTTCAAGGTGCCTTCACTTATAGAGGCATCATTTGTTATAGCCATAATAGAGTTTATTCTCTATCACTACTTGAAACGATCTCATTACTCTCCTCAGTTGAGCTACTATCCTTTTTGGAATAGAGGCTTTTCTTGTGCTTACCAAACTTTTTCTTCTTTTCATTTTATTTTAATTTTTTTCATGTATTTAGGTTTGCTTTCCTTTTTATTTATTTCCTCATTATTATTTTTCTCATCATCGCTATCATCCTTATGTGGATATTTAGTAGCAAAGTGCCTTATTTTACCACAATTAAAACACTTGAAAGGTAGCTTACTTTTGTATTTTCTGTATCCCTTTTCAAGCTTTTTGATAAACAGGGCCTCCTTCTCATGTTCTTCATCATTGGTGCTATCTCTTGATTTGGTCTCTTTATATTTCCCTTTATTATAAGATTTGAAGGTTTCTTCCTTATTAGAATATTTCTCCTTTTTGGTCCTCATTTCATATGCCATGAGGATCCCATGAAATTCATCCATTCTTAGTGTATCTAGATCTCTCATTTATTCAATGGCTGAGACTTTGGAATCAAATATCAAGGTTAGAAACCTTAATAATTTATTCATAATCATTATATCTTCAACCTTTTCATTAATTCCTCTAATGGTGTTAACAATCTCATCCACATGAAGAAGATATGCCATAACATTTTCTTCATATTTCATTTTCAAGCTTTCAAATTATCTCTTATAAGTTTAGAGTTTTTCCTTATTCACTTTCTTGCCACCCTCATAGATGTTCTAAATTTTGTCCCACATTTCCTTTACTGAATTTCATTTCATAATCTTGACAAACTTTGATTTTGATAAGCCACACAAAATAACATTCATGGCTTTGGCATTATTCTCACTAGCCTTCTTTCTAGTTGTATCCATTGGTGGAGATGATGGAGTAGTATAACCATTTACTACTTCTTTATAAATATCAAACCCTAAATCCATTAAAAAGGTTCTCATTTTTATAATCTAAAAATCATAATTTTTTTTGTCAAACAATGGATCTTTGTTTTTGGAGAAACCTTAGTATATGGCCATGTGTGCTCTCAAGATCTACCTTCTAAAGGTTAGGTTGTTTTAAAAGGAATCACTCTAATACCAATTTTTAATCACATACTTATACTGATAGGGGATTGAATCAATATAAGTTAATCTTCTACTTAATAAAACTTAATATCCAAAATCAACTCATTCACATAAAAATGACACAGATTGACACCATATTTATGTGGAAACCCTTTTGAGGAAAAACCACAAATGAATAACTACTTGGAACTACCATCCAAATACAGTCATATAATAATAATCTTTTTACAAAAAATTTAGGCACCAACCTACTGGAGACACCAATATCCTATTTTTAAGTACCAACTTAGCGAGAGATAACAATCTATTTCTCTGAGGCACCGACCTCTTACCAAAATAATCTTTCCACCTTTTTACAATTGCTTTATCAATGGATGATGGAAAATTCAATTTCCTCTTCTTATTATCCACAAAAATATACTTATGCTTGAATGATAAAAATAATTAATTCCATTCTTCAAATCTACATGTATGTGTATGATATATCTTTTTATTCTCCACACACTTGTTTCCTTCCTTTCTTTATTAATATTCACATATCTCACACTTCGACTTCCATATCTTTATCAACCTTCTATTCACCTAATATAGCCTTCAAAGGATATTAAAAAAGGAGGAATCCCATCCAAGATTCACCTCTTCACCAAAATATGTGTCCATTGACATTTTTGTTGACATTTTCATTGACATTTCCATTAACAATTTCATTGCCATTTTTGTTGACAATTCTATTGACATCAATTACAATTCCTTTTATATTTTCATTGGCAATTCCATTGACATCAATTACAATTATTTTGACATCAATTCCAATATTCCAACACCATATACCCTATTCAATAAGGCCATAATGATTCTAACCCCAAGTCTAAATTGGATAATGGGTCCTTTTTCTTCATGGTAAATTTGTTAGTATTTTGTGCCAATTTTAATAGGGTACCTATGACAATATTATGTTTGAACTAGGTACTAACTATTTTTTGATTGTATGGGATGTCTGATTTTGGTATTTGATAAAATTTATCAAAATCTAAGCTGACTATGTATGTTATGAGTTGTATGCTATTTTTTAATATAAAATGGCTTTTTTGTAGGTGCATGCTGTAAAAAAATTATAGACTAGGTAAGCACAAGGGAATATCTCTAATTTGGATACTTCTTTATGGAGTCTAATAGATTTGATCACTAGAAATTCATCTCTATACTCCCTTTGATTGAGAGATAAATCATCTTCATCTTTGTAAGGCTAAATACCCTTGACCTCTGCATAAATTACCATGTAATCTTGAATGCTCCATTAAAAGTAGCTCGATCAAATTTTGTGTATTTAAATTATTTCTTGGTGTCAAAGCATAACATAGAAGGATCATGTTCCTAGTTCTTAGGTTCTATTTCTAAGTAATTTGAATTAAATTTGAAATCTAGGTCTTACAGTTGATATGGAGCTCTGGATAACAATTTGAAATTTGACTTGACTTGGGAGATGGAATATATCCCATATTCATAACTTGTGAATTCATTGTTTGAATTCCCCATTTAAGATAATTAATTACAAAGTAATGGTCATTGTCAACCATCTATCAAATTTGAATATGATTTTTATGATGTTAATTTTTATAGTTTTATTTGACATGTTTTTCTTTGTCATTACTTTTAACCGCTTATTCATATGTTTTGGTTTTAATATACTTAACCCTTTTACAATTGTGTCTCTGTCATTGAGTCATGTCTTTTTTATTTACTAAATTCATAGTTGATTATGTCATTGAATGATGTATGACATTATTTTGCTTTAGTGATTGATTTTTTCATGTCATTGAGTCTTTGGGTCATGTCAATGTACGCAGTGGTGAGGTAATCACACATGGCATGGTATGTGGCAAATGACTATTTGAAATGTACACATGATAGCCTATCATTGCATAATTTGTTTTGTATCTTTGAACATTATCATTTTTTCAATTGGCTCCATGCAATGAGATGTTGACATGTGGCATGATCTCACTTCATTGGTTGATCAACTAATTTTCATAACTTAACATTATACCTCAAGGCTTATGATCAGATGAGAGTGAGACACATGGATAAATCTCACTTACTTGGATAGTCATTATTTTTTGTGATTTAGGATTTTGGATTGGGAGGCACAATGTGGTAAGATAAAGACACATGGTTAAATCTCTTGTAGTTGACTGGTTGTATATATTCATAACTGAGCCTTCCCCAAATACCTATGATGAAATAAATTAGTGACACTTGGCCTCATCTCATGTAATCTATTATTTGAGTATATTTGAGACTTTTAATCATTGAAATGTCCCTTTATATACAATGATGATGTGTTGAATGGAATGATCTTTTTTAGTTGGGATAATGAATACATGTATAGTTTATTATATTCAATAGACATTGATATTATATATAAGCTCATACAAGGGATGACACTTGTCAATAAGACATTGATTTGTAAAGTTCAAAGATCGATAAAATTGGCAAGCAATTATCATCTCAGTTAATCAAATAAATAAAAACTAAAAACTGAATTAATTCCTAATTTTAAGTTGACATTCATAAAATGAAAATTGAATAGTGGTACTTAGGCTTTAGTATGAAATTATTTCAAGTTCAATGTATGTCTCAATATAGACAAAACATAGGATGTTTTTGGATGAATGGGTCCCTATTTAAAATTTTGAAAATGGGGTGTGTTTGTCATAATAGAGTGCATCTTTATCTAAATCATTATATAAAATATCATTATGATCAAATGAGATCATATGATGTGTAGCTCTAAGATTATGAATAGAGCCACTAGGTTTTGGTAAGGGGTATATAGGGTACTAATAAAACACCTATAAGGATAATATGCTTAGGTATTTTATAAGCTACTTGAGATCTATAGATGCTATATGGTTTTTTGGGTTTCACCAAGCTATACATGGACTCGTAAACTAGGTTAGGGCTATCACAATTAAGCACACATGCGATATAGGTATATTTAATGAGTATAACCACAATAAATCAAGCAGATAAAGTAAATAAACTAATGTGTAAATAAAAGGAAAATAATATATCTAAATAATTAAGCACTACGAGGAAAGTAAAATGAATTAGAAACATGCAACTCTAAGAAATGAAAGATGATTTTAGTAAGAGAGACATTTTAAAGAGAGAGAAGGAATACATAACATTTTAGAATCCTATGATAATGCTTGTTTAGAATGAAACTAACCATAGAATGTAATATCTAACCCTAGAAAATATAATACAGTAAACTAACAAACTAGTTTCACCTTACAAAGTAAGGTGCCCTTAGATCATACTCAAACACAATATAAGAATTCTACCAACTGTGAGTCTAGGTTTGATCCAATGTGGAAGAAGACTAAGTTTTAGTGTATAGGTATATCCAATCTAATGTCAATAATCTAATAGATGTGGATTATCATCAAGTAAGGGATGTAAATGCCAATCCAAGTGAATAAATTAGGTGCAATGCCAACTGAAGGAGCAAAAAGTAAGCAATAATGAAGGCAGGAACAACTAAGAGTAGAAATGGTGAATATAATCTAATTGATAAGTAAGAGTGTGGATTTATCTCCAAGAGGGATGAGAAACTATGTATCATTTATTAGAGTATCTCAAGAAATGTGAAGAACTCCTAGGAATCAATAACAGACCAAGAGAGGTGAAGAGTTGTCAAGATCTCAAATGAGAGCCAAGAATATCCAAGAAGATCTAAGAAGAGTCCAAGGGATAAAGAAGAAATTAAACAATAAGATAATTAAGAATATAATGTCTAATATTTAAATAATTAGGCATGTTTTGACCTCATATAGGGCAACTAAGAGGAAGAGCCTTCTAAAACTAGTCATTTTAAGCCATTATACAATGACCAAACATTAAAATAGGCAATTTTGGATGAGTTGCAGCCTAGGCTATGGGTTATGACACCATAAACCATGGCCTAGGATGTTAGGCCATGGATTTTAGGTCCCAACATGTATCCTAGGATAAAATATGCCAAAAAAGGTCCAAAATAGCTCCACCGGGCCCCATAGGGCCCAAAAAGGCTTGGGAAGGCCTCAAGAAGGGTCGATAGGTCCGATGAAGGGTGAGAATGCCTAGAAGGGTGATCAAAGGTTGAAAAAAACTCCAAATTTTTAAGTAATATAGAATATAAATATAAATTACCAGTAGAATACATGATGAGTAGATATGTAAACATCAATAAGAGCAGGGTCATAAGAAGTATGATTACATATGCCCCCAAGGTACAAGAAGTTGATGTTCAAATGAACAAGAAGTGATATATAGTACCTAAAATCCACACAAAATTAAATAAAAACAATAACTAAAAAGATAAGAGAGAACATTACCTACACTTACTATATAGGGATAACAATAAGAGAAGTTGATGACATTATCCATTGGTATAAGTACAAATGCTACATAATCCAAATCTAGTTCTAGCTCAACCCCTGAGTAGAAGGGACAAAAGTGATATCAAATCAAATTGTATAATATATGATTACATTCATTAGAGAATCATCTCTAGTGTTCTTTGTGTGATGGATATGGATCACATGTACATCCTCAAATGAGGAAAAAAATCATGCACCACCACTAAGAGGGGGAATAACTTAGAGATAAGGATGTTCCAGACACTAGTGAGCTAAGACAAAGCTAAGAGTGAGTCAAATAAAAACCACACATAGCATGTTCCTATCACATAAGCATCAATCAAATCACCAATTATTACATGATACTCGACTACATTATTCATCTCACTAGTAAGGAGGTAACCAGCTACAATAAGCTCATAGTCCCATGGGTCATTGATAATCCAAGTGGTAGTGGTGGGTCCTAGGTTGCCTCAACTTTTTCCATCAATTTGAATCACCACTAAGAGGTACACCATGATGGGGGTAAGTAATTTAAGAGGATATTATGAAAGGATTGTTTCAACATAGAGTAAGAGGAGTGAGTTGCATAAGGGAGACAAAGAACACAATAAGGCATAATCAAGGGGAAAAGACTAACACTAACTATGGGACAAGGTGATAAAGGGTGGTAGGATGTCCATGAAGAGACAAAGATTGGTTAGTAAATACTAGAGTAAATCCTAGAATAATCATAACCATGAACCTGTACACCTATAGAAACCATAGTGAAAGAGGAAGAGGGATTTAGGAGGGATTGGATATGAATGAGTAAAGATACTAATAACTAAAATAATTAGAGAGATCAAATTCTATTCTAAAGTGTATCTGACATGGAGTACATGGGCATGATAGGTTAGAGTATCTAAGGGTCTAAGAGATCATAACAGTCTCAAACTAGGCCTAAAGAGGCCTTAAAGAGAGAAATAGACTTTGTTATTGCATCTAAAATGGTCCAAAACCCCTAAGATGAAGGTTTCATAGTTTGACTAAGAATGACAAAACAAAATGAAGGCTAGGAGAGGTAAAAAAGAAGGCCCCTAACTTAGGTCATGGCCTACCTAGGAAACCTATAGCTTATACCACTACCAGGCCACTGGACCCATGGCATGGCCCACTACCATGCCATAGGTTAGCCCAAAAACCCATGACCTAGGTTAGAAAGGACCAAAAATAGGCCCAAGGGAGCACAGAAGGGCCCAAAACATGCTTAGAAAGGCTAGAAAGGGGGGAACAAGAAAAAATGTTGTTTGAGCATGTTTATCTCATTTCACTACTTGCATAATTGATTCGATGTCACATTGCTTTATTTTTTAGACATGAGTAGGAGTTAGAGTGCTAGAGGTAGGAAATGCACCTCAGCTGGTAGAGCCACCACCATTGTGCAGTGGCAAATTGAGAGAGAGTGTCTCAATGCCAATTGCAATGAGAGGCAAGGAGGAGTGGTAGGAGGTTCATAAAATATGAATACTAGCTATAGAAGGCTAGAGTAAGTTTCAATCAACCACAACCACTATCCCACACCACCTATATAAATCATAGATAAGGAGAGAGGGAGTTAGTAGAGGGTTAACTACAAGCAAGTAGTATCACAACCAATTAAAAGGAGAAAAAAGATGTTGCTTCTATCCTGAGGTGCATCCAAGAAGGAGTGCACAATCCAAATAGCCATAGATACTCACAAGGTCTAATGATAAATGTCATAATAGGAGTAATCCATCGAATGGGGATCTGGGGAGGGGGTTATAGTAAGCTTTGAGGCTCACCAAAGTATTATAGGCCCAGGCCCAGGCCTACCCCTGAGGGCAGCCCACCACTTCACCCTAACTAGAGGCCTACCCCCAATGCATACCACTAATTATCCTATAAAGATTCCAAAAAAAAGGTAAAAGGTGGTAAGAAGGAGATGGAACATCCATATCCTTAGGTTCACCAGTCATGACCCAAAACACAAGTTTTATGGAGGTGGGGTCGTTGTTGGTGAATGAGACCTCTGAACCCAAACAAGTGAGAGGATGGTGGCATAAATGATGTGTGGACACAAGCTTATTTTAATCTCTACTCTCATTGACTAGGTTACATGATACAACATGGAAAAAATATCACTCAAAATACACCTGGTAACTTGAGATACCTCACTAGGATAGGCATTGAGAGTGTCAATTTCATGATGGGACAATAATGATAAAAGGGGAGGAGGTTACATCTATGGATACATCTCTAAATATGTCTCCTAAGAGTGAATATCCATCTAGACACCTGGAAGTAGGAGGCATTAAGGGTCATGCAATAGGTGTAAGAAGAGTGAACACCAACTGATACTCAGGGAGGTTAAAATGTTCATCCTTGAGAAATTAATATTCAGAGGTGAGAGCCTTGGGTGAACCCACAAGGCCCTATGAAGAGATATCCAAATCCTTGTCAAATGGCTTTGTCTTAGCATACATAAATTCCTATGAATCTAGGTCTACCTCCAAGGTGTGAACCTTACCTTCATGCATAAACTAGACCATACAAAACATTGTTGACGTGATGTATTGCATAGCAGTGGTCTAGGAATGGACAAGGATCATGTTGTATGAGAGATCTAGGTTTAACACACAAAAATCAAACCTGAAATCCTTGGTCCAAACTTGACCCAAAGCTTCACATTACCCACCATCATAACTACATCATTGTTAAAGCCAACACAGCTATGGTGAGAGTCATAAAGCTTCTTGTGGCTAATACCCAGGTCATTAAAAACCTATAAAGGAATGATGTTCAATGTGGCACATTCATTGATGATGCATCTCTTGATGTGATAGACATCTAAAAATGTATTAATGTAGAGTGGCAAATTATCCCTCTTTGTTAGAACATAAGGATTTGGTAAAGAAGTAGGGTCAAAAGATAGGATAGGTGGGTGAGGGTAATTGGGGATGTCTAAATTGAATAACACCTCAACATCATCTCATAGTGGTGTCTCACCAGAGAGACCAAGCTCATCAAAGATGAGAGCTCTTTGCTCAAGACAAAGGCAGAGAAGGTCTCAAATGGATATTCTAGCTGAGAGGCCTTGTAACTCCTTTATGATAGAGTATGGTCACCACCTAGCCTAAGGAGGGATATTATGCCAAAAGTCAAATCTAACTTTGGGATTCCCTGCCCCCATGTGCTAGCCTAAGGGCCTTTCACCACTAACATTTCCTATGGGGTCAATTACATGACCTGAGCATGTATTGACAAAACACTCATAACTAACAAGGTCTTTTTCAATTCCAGCAATGAGCTTGATGTTATCACATTTGTCTTTCCCTTTCAAGTCAGCTGAGGATGAGGAGTTAGAAGAGTTAGAAGAATGAGAGGAAGATTTTTGGGCCTTATCCTTGGATTTATCCTTCTTATTCTTTTTCTTATTTTCCTTGTCATGGTTAGAAAGAGGCTTCATGAACACATCTAACTTGTAGTTAGGTTCATCAAGCAGCGAGTTATGGAGAACAAATGAGGTCTTCACACAATATTATTGGGTGACACATTCCTTGTCAAAATGCTCCTTAATTTGGTGGAAGTTTTATAATTTTTCAAGGTCATAGGGATATGACACCCACTGCCCTTCTACACTCTTTTTAGGGACCTTATTTTTAGTTGGCCTCTCACTTAAATCATTTGCATTATGTCCATCCTTCATGTCCTTTTTATCAACAAGATAATTAGTTACACCATCATTGGTCACATTACAATTGTGATCGCATGAGGAGGATGAATTTTGAGTTGACATAGGTCGAATGTCTACACACACCTTGAAGACTTAAATATTTAGACACTCTTTAAAAACTTCATAATAAGAGGTGGGTTCATGCTTTAAGACCTCAAGGTGAAATTCCTACCATAATGTCTGTGTGAACATATCATAAAGTTGATCATTTGAGAAACTTATTTTTCATGTATGGATGGTTGAATGCCACCTATGTATGAAGTCAAATTTTTAATCACCCTTGGCTTGTACTAAGGAGGTGAGTGATTGGATGCCAAGGTTACATATTCTTGAGATATATAGGTATTGTAAGAACTCATCAAAAATGAACTAGAATCTAGAAAGAGAATCTAGGTGTAGCTTTTGGAACCAAACTAAAGCTTTGGCTCAAGGGGCGAGCAAAGAGCTTCAAAATCATGCCTTCATCTTGTTCCCAATCCATACACACCATCATAAATGTCATGATATAATTTATGGGACTATCATCTTGAGTCCTATTGAACTTAGGTAGTTTAATTATTAGAGTATAAATGGGAATAACACACACCCAAGGGGCTAGAGGATTCCTATGGAGATCCTTATAATCATAGTCCATATTAGGTTGGTTATGAGATCCTTGAGGAGTTACATAGGGGTCATGATGTTACATATACTAGTAGTCATCTTGACCATGGTCATGAGGGAGATGATGTTGAGGTGGCTCCTGATGTGGAAAATGATCATCATATGGATCTTCCCAATTATAGGGTGGAGAATGACCACATGACATGTAGTATTCCTTATGAGGATGATGAGATGACATGGCATGTATAGGGGGATATTCATGGTGACCTAGGTCCCTATGGTGTTGTCTATGTGCCATAAAATGAAGGTATAAATTATAGCACTGATGTTTGGGATAAGAATCCCAAGGGTTTCTAGTTTGCAAGTAGTGGTTGAAATCAACATGTTCATCTAAGACCCTAAAGGAAGGGTTAGGATAATGGGAAAACTCCATGTGAAGTGGATGCCTAACTGATTCAAGATGCATGTGTCTCTAAACATGGACATTAGAGGGTTCTCACTTTAGATTTTCCTACCAATAAATAGGTGGGGGACTCACACAAAAATTGGTCGAGGCACTCTAATTAGACTCGGTATAATATCTATCTCTAGAATAATCATGTTGCCTACTCCTAGGGGAAGAAAAGTGTTCTTCATTCACATAAAGCTACCTAAAATAATCATCAACTATTTTTCATAACTCATCAAACCTCAATCATGAAAGGGTGTCATCTTCACCCCTAATAGGTGAATGAAAATTGTTTTCAAATCTCAGGCAGGTATCCTCAAACAAAAAAGATCAAATTGGTGGAAATGTGAGTGAGCCCATTGTTTATATATTTGCCAAACTTATTCCTTATAGAACATGAGAGGGTCAAAGTCATTATTTTAGTTCATGAAAACCTCATGGGTTTTATGGTCTCTATCACATTCCATTTCAACCTCAGCCTGCTCATGAGTAAGCTCAGGGACAAAACCCTGTTCTATTAGGATTGGCATCCCAAGGGTGAGAGATTAGCCATGGATGCAATTAAATAAGATCAACACAAGAGGAAATAAAAAATACAAATGATCAGATAACTAGGATGGAGAAGAACACATAACCAAATCAAGATCGAACAATTAGAGAGAGAGCCAAGACATAATTAAAAGCAAATCTCTATGACTATTACAAGATAATTGGCTGAGAGATCTCTAAATATGATAAAACTAGAATGAGGCCTTATGTGGGGTCCTACTAGGCATGTTATTATGTAGCTCTAAGAATTTAAACAAAGCTATTAGGGTTTGGTATAGGGTACATAGGGTACTAAGAAAACACCTAGAAGGTTAAGAGTCTCAAGGATGCTATGGGCTACTTGATATCTATAAAATTTATTTGGTTTACTGACTTCCACCAAGCTATAAATGATCTCATAAAATAGGTTAGGGATAACACAATCAATCATACAAAGGATGTAGGTGTTTTTAAAAGATATAACCATAGTAAATCGATCAGCTAAAGGAAAGAAACTAATGCATAAAGAATAGGAAAACAATCTTTCTAAATAAGTAAGCACTACTAGGAAAGGAAAATGATTCATAAACATGAAACTCTAGGAAATGAAAGACTATTTTAGTAAGAAAGACATTTCATAACATTTTAGAATCTTATGCTAATTCTTTTTTAGAATTAAACTAACCCTAGAATGTTATATCTAACTCTATAAAATATACTACACTAAACTAACAAACTAGTATCACTTTTCAAAGCAAAGTGCCCTCAAATCACACTCAAACACAATGTAATAACTCTACCAACTATGAGTCTAGGTTTGATCTAATGTGGAGGAATACTAAGTTGTAGTGTAAATATCTATCCAATCCACTATCAACAATCTAAGAGAGGTAAAGTATCAATAAATAAGGGATGTAGATGCCAATCCAAGTGCAAAAATCAAGTGAAATGCTAACCCAAGGAGATAAGAGCAAGTAAAAATGAAGGAAAGAAAACTAAGAGTAGTAATGGCCAATTAAAATATAAATTAAGAGTGTTTATCTCTATCCAAGAGGAAGGATAAACCATGTATCTTGTAGTAGAGCAGATCAAGAAAGGTGAATAACTCCTAGGAATCAAGAACATACCAAGAGAGGTGAAGAGATGATAAAATATCTAGATGAGAGCCAAGAATATCCAAGAAGATCCAAGTGGAGTCCATGGGATCAAGAGGTAATCAAAAAATAAGAGCATGAAGATGATAATGACCAAGAGTCAGATAATGAGGCATGTTTGGACCTCATATAGGGAAACCATGAGGAAGAGCCTTCTAAAAATAGTTGTTTTGGGTTGTTATGCAATGACCAAACACAAAAATGGGTAATTCTAGACATGTTACAACCTAAGAAACGATTTATGCCACCATAACCCACATCTTAGGCTGCTAGGCCATGGATTTTGGCCCCCAAAACTGTGGCATGGGATAAATTGTGCCAAAAGGATCCAAAATAGTTCTAGAACATGCCTTTTAGAGCCCAAAAAGGTCCAATAAGGCCTCAAAAAGTGTCAGGATGTTTGACAGAGGGTAAGAAGGCCTAGAATGGTTCTCAAAGGTTAGGGGAAACTCCAAATGATTGATTAATATTACATAAGACTTAAAATAATTGGTATAATGCATGATGAGTAGATGTGTAATCATCAAGAGGATCAGGGTCACAAAAAGTATGATTACAAGATGTGGTGTTGATGTTTCCATAATTATACTAATAATACCATATATTTGATGTCCATATGTTTAAAAAGGAGGATGCACATTATATGCATGGTGTACCTATAAATTATCCATATATTCTATTATTTCATGGTAATTTTCAACTTTACATTTTTATTTCATTGTGGTCTAGCCTCTTTTATGTGTGTAATTAATTCAATAATATTGTCATCGACAAGATCTTGTATTTTATGTCTTAGCCTATAACACTTATTTTTATATTATTTGATACATCTATGATAGTCACAATATGCATTGCTTTCAAATCTTTTATGTTAAGACTTAGTCGTATCAGCATCTAATGGTGGAGGGAGAGATATGATATTACACTCAAATAATTTTGGTTATAATATATGAGGAGGTGATGTTAACCCTAAAAATTGCCTCCAAAGTGGAGCTATCAACTGAAGCTTATTCATGGGTCATGATATTACATTGACTATTACTTTTGATTCATTCTTATTTTTATTAGATTTGACCTTATAGCTTGGGTTGATTTGAAACTTTCATTTTAATTAGTAGTAGAATTTGGTCCATACTTAATTTTTGTCAAATCTATGAGCTTGACTTCTCATTCTTTGACTATATGGCATAACTCATCAAAAGATTTTAATTTGTTGAACATGATAGAATCATGAGTGGTGCTATCAAACTTTTTGTGAAGACATATTATAACTCATTTTTTTACACAGTATTGGTCATCTTATCTAGAATAGTTTTGTATTGAATAACATATTCACTAATTTGCTCATTAGACCCTTGCTTGAGTTTCACTATTCACACATAAGATAGTTTTTCACCAATGTCAATAGAGAAGAGTGCCTAAAATTGATCATCCAAAGGGTTAAATTCTTTAAATTATTTTAGTGGATGATCATTGAACCATTTCAAAACATCTTCTATGAGGATTCATGGAAATTAATTCACTAAAAAAATTTCATTGTATGCATGGTCCAAGCATGTTGTATGATATGATCAAATATGATATTTTATATCACCTATCCCTTCATAGAGTGTAAGCTTAAGATCCACAAAGACTCTAGGTAATGGTAAGGATGTAATCTCAAGTGCCAAAGGATTAAAAATTCAAATATGTGAATCTAGTGGATGACTAGATCTAGAGACACCTTGCTCTAATTATAACACCTTAGCATGTAGGGCTATAGCAATTTTCTCAAGGTAATATGCATTAGGTGAGGTTGATGGTGTACCATGCATAAGAATCAAAGGAGATGTTATGTTTCCTATGTAAAATATGCATATTAATATGTTTTAATCTATGTGATGCTCATATACCTAAGGATGGTGTCACACATGTAACTAAAGGTTTTGATATACAAATCGAAGCAATAGTAGAAATTTCAAGACTTGAAATGGAAGTATTGTCTTGATTAAGGGCATGGTAGGGATTATATTTTTCTCCCAATGTATAAGATTGATCCTATTTATTTTTTTCATCTCTTGTAATGTATAATAATGCATAAATTTTATGTGGATTTGCATTAATATTCAATTAATTCTTTGTCATTAATTTCAATGGATTACTTTGTATTAGCTTTATTAGTTTCAATGGGCATGATGATTCTATCAATTGGGTGTGTGTTATTTATTGTAGAACCCATAGAGAGAGTATGATGAACAAAGGGATTCATCCAAACCCTTTGGAACCTAGTGGCGACTGGTAATATCTTGGGTTATTAAATCAAAATGAATTAAGGAAGTATTTATCAATGCAAATACACAATGAATCCAAATAACACCTCTAAAAGTAACATAAAATGTGATGATGAATCTTAAAAGTTGAACTAAAAGATAGATGTAAAATTGAATCATTATATCCATGATTTTATTTTTTAACTTTGAATTTATAAATGGGTTATAGGATTGAAAGAATGGATGTTATTATACATGGTGTCTTTGATTTATAGGTTCTCAAATATATTGATCCTAATTGTAAATAGTGAACAAGGCCTATAGTGCACTAACTATAGAGGATTGTACCATGTCATAGCCACACTATTCCATGCATGAGGTATATTAAGAATAATTCAATGGAGATAATGACTTATTGGTGCCCTACAAAACCAAATGATTGAAAGGCTTCCTATGGCTAAAAAGCAAAAGCCCTATATTTCTGATATACCATGAGGTACATGAAAACTAAGGTCCATATATAGTGTTATCTAATGGATTAAGTATTGAATTAGTACCCTTCACACTATAACTTAGGTAAAATTAATGACCAATTTTCCTAGAATTAAAAATCCTATGAGTTTTACAAATGTTGGAACAAAGTTCAAAAGAATGAGAAAAGGAAATAAATAAATTGAAAGATAACATAAGAAAATATTTTTATGCGTGGAAATTAGGAATTAAATTCCAAACCCCTAGGTCAAAGATAAATCTATATTAGTGATTTATCCTAAAAAGGATGATCATATTTCTCTTTAGTGTATGGTAATAATGAATTTAAATGAAACCACAGGTCAAAAATTAAAAAATAAATGTTCAAGCAACAAACAGTTTCACCAATATGTTTTACCATATTTTTTATTTAATAATTATTAATAGTTATAAAACTTATAAATATTAATAATATTTAATATATGATATCTAATCATAAATTTGAATGTAAATAAAAATTAACAATTGATATTGATTAACAAGTGGCATATTTTAAATGTATTAAGTACAACCAAGAGAGATATATAGCATTTTATAGTTTATGGTTGATATATCATGCATATGACATTGATAAATAGGATAAAATAGGACTATGACTACTCATATCCAAAATCAGATTCTATGATTATGTCTTGACAAGTTTGTGCCTAGCACACAAGTGCAATGTGGCTATGTTCATTGACTACAGATTTGTTTTCTTTAATGGTGACAAAACTATGATAGCTCTACCACATGTGCATGTTTTGACTGAGAGGATTTATATATTTTGATTATTTTAGTTCCAAAAAAAATCTCTATTTTCCTTCTCATACATTAGGTAACCCTATGTGAACTTGTGAGATACAAAAACCCAAGAAAATGAAGGAGACGGGTAATAGGCTAAGCTGACCTAAATCACCCTTGTTGATGATTAAAAATTACCTACATATATAGATAATTTGAAGATGGAATCAATCCATAAGTATTTCTCCACTTAGTTTTATTTTTTAATTGTGCTTCTTAAATATATGTATGCAACTATAGATTTGGATTTGATACTTGGCAATATTATCTCTGGAATTGATTTGAATTGCTTATGACTTTATTTGTAATAGTTCATGGTGATTGATATCAAATCTGGGAAGAATAGGGTAGATTTTTTCAATGTGTATTAGTGTAACAAATAGATGCCAAATATATATCATCCCTTAATTAATTACCTTTCAATTGTATTTATAGTGAAACTTATGAATAATTTTCTTTAGCTGACTTGTAAAATGTGTAGGATGACCCTAATAAATATTTTAATTTATTTAAACTAGTTTTTAAATGGTGTGGGGATAAGGTTTCTCTAACTGGATAGGTCCATGATAATAAATTGATCTACCTAGTGTGGTGATGTCCCAAAAAAGTAGGTAAAGTTTTCTTAAGGTTGAAATTAGTCTAAGAGTGATATAAGGTAGTTTGAGCATTGACTTGTAAATTTTTGTGTAGTAGTGATGATTAAAATATGGGTCAAGCGCACATATATATAAATGAATAAATGAGTAATGAATACAATACCTATATTTGAGATTAAATCAAGTGGTTCAAGTTATGTCAATAATTAAAATTGTCAAGTACCAATGACCATATTTATGTGTCTACATCCTGCCCTCCTGCGCCCCGCCCCCCCGCATTATTTTATTAATGAAATTTATAAAATAGAGGATAAAGATAAATATGAGTGTGTAAAACACACTTTGTATTTTGATATGAAACTCCAATTATGCAGGGTGCTCATGTTAGTAAACCCTGCAACAATACATGAAGTATCAATGTCTATATTTGAAATTTCAAAATTCTGAATTTTGAAATTTGAAAATGAAAGGATAGGAATGAAGGATTACATCTATATGGATATGAAAACATATTTCATGTAACCCATAAAATATGATGAATATTTGGATAAATATGCACACTTTTCAAAGCACATGGAGATATGGTTCCTCGTGTTGAACCATTGTGAATTAAGAGTGATCAAGTCCTAATTTGAATAATTGACCAAGCCCTTTAATAGGAAAGATACATGCTATAAATATAATGAATGGAGTGAAGTACCCAATGTACTATTCCAAAATAAGGTGGAACTACAATGGGTTCACTAGAAGTGATGCAAAGATCACTAAGTGTCACTAGACTCAAACATACATCACCCATAACAAAAGATGGAACCACACAATGGGTTCACTAAAAGTAATGCCAAGATAATTTAGAGTCTTTAGAATCAAACATACATTGATTTTAATATAATTAATACCATAATTTCATACATATCTAGATTCTACTTTCATGATCAAAAGAGAATGAATAATATTCATGCACCCATCATGACATTAGTGCCAATAGTTTTGAAGTGAAATAATAACATTTTCCATTGAATCTATAAATTGTATTGTAGTTCATATACACATGATCAGGTATCATGCCTTTTTAATTTCAAATTTTATATATGTACATGAACCAATAGCAAGTCCCTTAAATTTGTTCTAGATGATAGACAATGCTACACATATATATGCTCAATTTTAATTGTATGTAAAACTTGTAATTCCTACTTCCTATACTTTTTTTTCATATGACATGAATATGCATTCAAGTGTGTATGAATATGCACTTAAGTATTTGAAAATTGAGTGCATATACATGTTATATGCCCCCATGATTTATATTAATATGCCAATATTTGTCATGTATTTGATTTTTGAATTACTTTGAATATTTGAAACTTATATTTTGAATATTTGAAACTTCTTTTATGTCTAAATTTTGATTTTTTTTATGGAGGCCTAAATCTCTACAACAATCCCACTTTAAATCCCCCCCGCCCCCCCCATTTTGAGATGAGGGATGCAACCTATAAGTCACTCATCTCAAAATAAAAGTTAATTTTATCATGTGATAACTATATAATCATGTATAATCGTGTCAACATGTGGATAGTATTTTATTATAGTATAGTGTATGTCATTAAAGCATGTATGAAACATATGTAATTAAAGGTATACAAGTGTCATGTCTAGATAGATATATCAATGAGACATGCAATATGGTAATCATCTCTAAATAAGACTATGTAGTCAAAGTGTTTGATATGGATCATGAAACCACTAATCAAGCACAACATACAATGTCATGCAATGTCACACATAAGGCCAAGGGTTGTAATACAAATGACATGAACATGTAGTAATAATAAAGGCCAAAGGCCACACATAAAGGAAATTAATAATTTTGAATAAAAGAGACATAAATATGTTGCAAACATTAGACCAAGTAGCCACACAATAATTAATAAATGTCTAGCCTATCATGTAATAAAGTAACAACATCAAAAGAGCATAGAAAAAATGAAAACTAGTCTTCATTATCCATATGTATTAATATCAGATCATAAAAATGTAGCATATCCATGTATTTTAATGTAATATGTGTAGCTCAACATGGTGGAGATGTCATATATAGATATAATTTGTGATAATATAACATGTAGAATAAGATGCCCCCAACATAGACACGACAACTGGGAAAAAGAGAGTCTAGCATCTATGAATCTATGTATAATGTGTATGCCATACATCACACTCATATACCTCTTTAAATTCATGTGTGTATGAATAATAATATTTTATCTACCAAACATGTGATAAATAACATATGTAAAGAAGTATAATAGCAACTCATGTCATGCTCAAGCCCCAATTTTTTATTTTTAAGATTTTCTTGAATGTTTTGTTATTTTTGACATATTTTAAATTGTTTCTATTTTTATGAAATTTAAATATTTTTGACATATTTCATGTTTACAAAATGGAAAATAAGTTATCCAATGATCCCATGAATGGGGGGACCATAGTGTGTTCTTGTATCATAGAGTTAGAGGGCAACTTCTTATGAATTAAAGTGCTAATGTAGATGATTCAAAATCTAAAAATGCATCTAGTGTTGTAGTGTAACCATCATAATCACCATTCATAGAATCATGTGTAAGATGTGTAACTCTAAAGGATGCATGAATTTATGGAGTCCATTATATAGTAGGAGAAGGTTTCACTTCTTATGTTCACTGTGGAACATGCTAAACTTTATTAAGTATTGCCATAGGACACACTATAGAATATAAAGATATATTTGACCTTTGAATAATTCTTTAATGTGAAGTTTATTGTATATGAGGGTGTACAACTCTCCTTTGAACTAGTTGTATAGAAAGATTTTTCTTAACTATTTCAGCACTATGCTGTTGAATAGGTGTATTAACCAAGAGGTGGGAGAGAAGGATTCACCAATAATTTCATAAGGCATTCATATCAAATGTCTAAAAATTTGACCATTTGATTACAATATATAAATTTGAGGCATCGATGTATTATGACTGGCATTATGCATAGATATCTTGGGGCATACTAATAACAAATAAAATACCCTTGTGCTTTGTAAGACTAAGAATATCCATTGTTATTTAATTTACTTTAAGAGGTATCACTATATGCCTAAGAGTATTTTTTATGTGTCCATCAAATGCTTCAATGACTTTCAATGTATATTTTAAATAGTGTTCTATGTACCTAAGAGTGCAAATAAGTATCATTGTACATGTGTTTTCATAGGGACCCATTATCAATCATGACACTTTGTATGATTTTTTTGTTGATATAATCTCAAATAAAAAGTGCATTTATATCTGAATCATCATTAACAATCTCACTATCATCAAATGTGATCATAAGACATGGTGTTAATATGCTCGTAATTGTAACAATAATACCATCTATTGGGTTTACATATGTCAAATGAGAATGATGTGTATCATATGCATGGTATACCTTTGAATTATCCATATTGTCTATTATTTCATTGTTTTTAAATGGATTAATAGAGGTTTTCAACTTTGCATTTTCATTTTACTATGATCTAGCCTCCTTTGTGGATGTGCTTAACTCAATAGTATTGTCATCAATAAGATCTTATATCTTATGCCATACTTATTTGTATAATGTTTGATACCTATATGATATTCACAATATGTATTATTATGTAATGGGATAAGCTAACCCCCATCACCCCCGTTGATTATTGATTGTTTCCTACTTATCCAAATGCTCTGAGAAGGGAATCAAGCCACACATAGTTCTTCCAAATAGTGTGATTGTGAAATTGTGCTCCTTAACTATATGTATTCATCTATAAATTTGGATTTTATGCTTGAAATTTTTATCTCTTAAATTTATTTTTAATGTTTTAACTTGATTTGTGACTGTTCCTAGTGATTGATATGGAATTTGGGAAGAATAGGGAAGATTTTATCAATGTGCAATAGTGTAATATATAGATGCTAGATAGATATTAGGGCCTTTAATGAATGACCTTTGATTTGAATTTATAGTGAAACTTTTGAATAATCTCCTTTAACTAATGTACTAAATGTGTGGAATGACCCTAATGAATATTTTAAGTATTTAAAACTAGTCATTAAATGGTGTGGGGACAAGGCCACTATAGGTGGATAGGTCCATAATAGCGGACCTATATTCCTAGTGTAAACTTGTCCCATAAAATAAAGGATAAATATATTGAGTTTGAAAGTAATCTAAGAGTGATATAAGACAATTTGAGCATTAACTTATAAGTTTTTGTGTAGTATTAACAACAAACAAAGGGCTTGCGTTCACATATGGATAAATAACTAGAGGAATAGAGAATAAGAGACATGTATTTGAGATTAATTCAAGTGGTTAAGATATGTTAGTAATTAAAATTTTCAAGTACATATGACTATATTTAGGTATATTAATCCCCCATCCCTTTATTCTAGTAATGAAATTGGTAGCATAAAGGAGAAAGATAAACGTGAGAGTGTACAAAAAACTATCTTTGATAGGAAATTCCAATTGTGCAGGGCAATAATTTTAGAAAAGCCTAGAATAACACATGAATTAATTGATGTCTATATTTAAAATTTGAAAAATATGAACTTAGAGATTGAAAATTAAAAGGAGAGTAAGGAAGGAGTACACCTATAAGGAAATGAAACCATATTTCCCCATAACCTATAAAATATGATCAAGTATTAGAGAAAAGTACCCCATTTTTGAATCAATCAGAGAGAATTTTCCTCATGTTGTAACATTGGTGAATTGAGAGTGGTCATTCCCAATTTGAATAACTAATAAACCCCTTTAGTTGGAAATACGCATGTTCTAACTCTCATGAATGGGGAGAAGTACCCAATGTAGTAATCCAAAAGAAGATCGAACCATGATGGGTTCACTAGAAGTGGTGCCAAGGTTGTTAAGTGTCACTAAACTCAATCATACATCACCCATAATAGAATATAGAACCCACAATGGGTTCACTAGAATTAATGCCAATATCATTGAGTATATCTAGACTCAAACGTATGTTACATGTAAAATAATGAATCACATCACTACAGACGGAACTATATTCTAATTTCATGACCAAAAGAGAATGAATAATATTCATGCATCATCATGACTATAATTCCAATAGACTTGAATTTAAATAACAACAATTTTCCATTGAATATGTAAACTATATTGCAGCGTATATATGCATAAACTAGTGTCATGCCTTTTAAAAATGTGTATATGTGCATGAAACAACATCATGCCCCCTGAATCTATGCCAAATGATATATAATTGCATGTATCTATATGCTCAACTATAACTGTATGTGAAATATGTAATCATTGTTCATGTAACTATTTTTCATATGCTCATGCATATAAAGCCAAGTGTCTATGATTTTGTACTCAAATATCCATAATGTGAGTGTATATGTCTTTCACATACCCCCATAATTTGTATCGATGTGAAAATATATGTCATGAATATTGATTTATGAATTATTTTGAATCTTTGAAACTTGTACTCTTTCACAAAATATGTTTTTTCTTCTCACAAAGGTTTGTTGTCTAAGGCAAGCCCACTATAATGCCCCCTTATGAGATGAGATATGTAACCTACAAGCCACTCATCTAAAAAAAAGAGTTAATTGTATCATGTGATAAATATATAACCATATATAATCACATTGACATGTGGATAGTAAGTTACCATAGTAGTTTAATTTTTTATTGAAGCATGTATCTAACGTATTGAATCATAAAAGTGTCATGTTTAGATAGATATAATAATGAGGCATGTAGTAATGTAACCATATCTAAATAAGACTATGTAGTAAAAGTTCATGATATGGATCATGAAACCACTAATCAAGCTTAAAAATCACAACACATAATGTCACACATAATTCGAAGGGCTGCATAGAAATGACATGAACATATCACAAGAAGTAAATCCAAGGGCCACACACAAAGGACATTAAGAATGTCATAAACAAGGGACATAAAAATTTCGTACACATAGGGCCAAGTTTCCACAAATAATAAGCAAGTAATTTATAACCCTATCATGTAATAATCTAGAAAATTATTTGATCAATAGGATGCTCCCATAGATTTTATGTATAATATATGTAATCACCTATTAAATTATATGTTAAACAACCAATTGATATGGGATGTTGATATGTAAGTGTTGTTTCATCGAGAGTATCATGCCAATATTTTGTATAATCATGATCATAATAATCCTATTGGTCCTAAAATTTGATATGCTACTCTTATCATCTAGTGCATTTGTATATGTAAAAGTAACTATGCCATATTTTGGTATTGAACTTTCCAATTTCTTTTGCTTTTCTATATGTGTTATATCGTGTGATTATTCTATGACTATATTAGTTGTATTTTCTAGAATATTAGCTTAAGAGATATTTTAATTCATGTGTTCTTGCCTTACAGATTTATCTTCTCTTGAATGTAGCAATCACATGTTCATACTTAGCTGTAACATAGTCATGATATTTACCCAACGTTGCCCCCATCTTGGTCATGATTTTCCTAGTTTTTCATTTTATTGATCCAAGGTAAGTTCAATATGAAATATAATGGAACATGTTCTTAGATGATTTTTTTATAGAAACTCAGTGCATTTAATGTACCATCGAGGCCCAATAATATTACCCAAATGTAGGTTGTCATACCCAAGATATTGGAGAAGTGTCATGATGCATATATTGGCTTCAAGACAATATGCAATCTGAACATAAATACATTTCTTTCCATAGATATGAGGACTAAGAATAAAATTCTCTAGATATGAATAACACTTTTTAATTTCCTCCTTTGGAACCACATTTGTGACATTATCCGTTTTTGGTATGTCTCATTTTTTAATTTCCTATATGAGAAACCATTTCTTAAGGATGTTTTATTTCTTATATTGAGATAGTTCTAACTTCTCTTTTAGTGATTGATATTTTAGTAACTTATAATTTTTCAATTTGTTTCCTATGTATTATTATTTATGTAACATTTACTTTTTGTCTTGTTCATTTTTAAATCTTTCTTATTCTAATTTTTCCTTTTGTAACCTTTCTTGTTGTAATTTGTCCTTTTGAAACTTTTCTTGCTCTGATTTTTATTTTTGCAATTATTCCTTTCCAATTTTTTCTTTTGATAACTTGTTATTTTCACCTTATTTTTAATTTAATACTTTTTAATAGGTATAATTTTTTTTTAGATTATTCAGATCATAATATATGATATTTAAGCATAAATAGGAATGTATTGACAATTAAAACTAATTGACAAGTGGAATATGCTAAAAATAGTAAGTACAACCAAATACAAGATACTTATAATTTTTTAATTTTTGGTTGTCTGTATTAGTGTCCAATAGTAAAAAATTAGATGAAATGGGACCATGATAACTCAGGTCTAGAGATAGAGTATGTGATTGTGTCTACATAAGTTCATACTCCTTGAAAAAAAATGCAAAATGACCATGTCCATTGACTACATACTTGTTTGGTTTGACTATTACGAAAATAAGATGGCTTTACCACATGTGCCTATGTACACTAAGAGGTATAAGACATGTGATTATATTATTTACATGTAGAAACATCTACTTTCTTATCTTTGCCTTAAAAACCCTAAGGGTACTTGTGAGAGTTAAAAACCTACAAGAAATAAATGGTAGTGTTATGGTTGAGCTGACCCCAATCACACCCATTGATGATTTACCATACCCTAATATATTTATATGTTTTGAATATTTAATGAATCCACATTTAGATCTCCCACTTAGTGTGATTATGCAATTGTGCTCCTTGACTATATGTATGTAACTAGAAATTCAATATTGATAATTGACAATGTTAGATCTTGACTAAGATTGGAGATGTTTCAAACTTGATTTATGACTAATCCTTGTGATTGGTATTTAATTTGGGAAGAATAGGTAATATTTTATCATTGTGAATAACTTTAATAGATAAATTTCAAATAAATATTCAGTCCCTTTGAAATGAGGTTTATATTTTTTTATATAGTTATCCTTTTGAACAAAATTCCTTTAGTTGGCCTTGTGAAACTTGTGGGATGGCCCATAGGAATATTTTGAATTTGTAAAATAATCTTTAAATGGAATGGGGAAAAGGATGATCTATGTGTAAATAAATATAATGAGATGGTGGGGGTGAATTAGTGTCGTTAAAACAATCATTCAATTTCACTTATCATCCATGAAGCATTTATTCACATACATACATTAACTAATGCATAAAGAAGCATTTGTAAAATAGTACAACATAATAACACAAGGGATATGTTGGAAAACTTCATGGGGTATAAAATACACTAAAAAATATCTTATAATACATTCCTATAAATAATTAATCAATATTAGTGAGGCACCAACCCCTCACTAGTCAAGCACCAACTCAACTAGTCCTTTAGCAAGCACCAACTTGCAATGAGGCACCAACCCCCTAGGTAAATCAAAACCAAATAAAATACATATAAATTATGATTAACCTTGTACACCTAATTTTCACTCAACTAATTATGATCCCCTTCTTTTTTTTCTTCACACTCTTATGTCTCCTTCAAACAACCTATTAGGCCTCTTCGCTCAACTAACCCTATTCTTGGCAGAATTAGGTCATATGACATTTCTCATCATCTATAGAATATTTTTTATGAATTCATGACATATTTCTCACACTTATTTTATTTTATTAAATCCTTATAACTGGTTTTCCAAACCTCTATATCATTCATTCATTCCTTCAATATTCTAACTAGTCAAATTAGGCCTATTAGACCTTTTTATACTTGACTCTTACTCTCACCCACATTGGTAAGGAAAAAAATATATACATAAATGTATCACCCTCTTAATATATAATAAAACACATTTCATAATTTAAATACCCACTACATAATTCAGTCATCACTCATAAGGCCCAAAACCACCATTAGGCCCAATAGAGACCTAATGCAATTAAGCCTTCTCAAGGCACACGTTTCATATTGACCACCTTGGAACATATTGAGAATAAAAAAATGGATTAAAAACTTCAAAAAAAATTAAATTATACCTATTATAATCTCACCTTATGTCTCCAACACCATTTATCTCATTTCACTCCTTGAACCACACCATTAGGTCTACTCATAATTAGTCCTTCTCACTACCAAAAAGTCAGCCTTGAATATATGAAGTATACACTCAATTTTTCCACATAAAAACATTAAAAAATCACATTTATATAACATACATGACCTCAAGGTCATCAAAAATTCCATTATATTTCACCATACAGGTCAAACAACCTCAAACACACCACTTCCATATGTTCACTCAGAATTGCAAACAGGTTTCAAAACCCAGTCAAGAACCTTTGAATTTTCATAGCTTAATATGAGTTTATAATGAATAAAAATACATTAAAATTTACCTATGATACATATATAACAACTTAATTTTAATTTTATTCTTCAACTCTATGCATAATGACTCAAGAACATCAATATCACTCACACACAGAAAACTGCCTATAGCTCCAAAAACACAGTCATGGAAACCAAGACTTAAAACACCTATGTGAAAAATTTAATGAACTTAAAATTGATTTATATTATCCTTAATAATAATTATAACATATTTAAATAAATATATTTTAATTTTTAATATCAATATTAGTCCTATAGACCAATCTCATGTATTCACCTTACATAGACCTCACTGTGTTAGACATGTCACTTTGAGAGAAAATCTCTAATTGTATATGAGAATATCCAAATACTTTATTAAAATTTTATATGTGATATATGTATTTTAAAATAACCCCATACATCCTTAATCTACTACAATCCATCTTTAATCTCATTCTCACTTTTGCCTAGTTTTCTCACTCTCTTCCTCACTAAGCTTTTTTAACGATAGGCCAACTTCCATGACCAATTTATTATATTTGAAATTTGTAAAATAATAATAAACTCACATTATAATAAAATAAAATTATCACACATCATCTTCCAATCATTTACATGTTTTGACCTAGTCAACCATGTCTGTTGCATTAAAAATCTAAGAAACAAGGAGTTTCCTTTAGCTTCCACTCACTCTTATGATATACTAATTCCACATAGAGGTAATTGGGATAGTATTATACATTTTAAAATCACAAAAATATTTCATCCAGTCTATTCTAAGCCATTTCTAACAAGATCTTCCCTATAAGGTCACTATGAGGGTTTTAGGAAAGTTTAGACTACCTTCCATTCTTAACAATCATTCATAAAGGATTTCTTATCAAATCCAAAACCAATAACAATAAATTTGATATAGGAACCTTCCCAAACTTCCATTTACTCATTATGATCTCATGCAAAGGTTTCTCGTGCCAACAACCAAAAGAAAATTCTTCTTGAGTCTATTATACCTCATTTTGTGCAAATAGAAAACCTCAATACCACATTTCATGTTTTCTCCTTTATAATTTGACCTAAAAATTTGTAAATACACTTTATAAAACCTCTAAAACCTCTGAAAATTCTCTCATGATCTCTATCACCTTGAAAACTAATCTTGACCCCTCATTAGGCCACGCTAGGTCTCTTTGCATACTATGCCTAAAACTTGTAAGCCATACTTAGAAATTGAACACACCTTGAAACCTCTTTTGTTACTCTAAAAACATAATTATCATGTCATAAAACCTCATACCTTTCTCACACACTACCAATATTATTCTTACAAGCCTTGGACTTCTCACCACATCATGCTACCAAGAATGTGCCTTCTCACTAGGTTTCTTTAAGCAAAGACTAAGCCACAAATTGACTTAGAAACCTCTTATGAAAGATTATATATGTTATACACATGTTTACATATTGTAAAATATCTTCTCACATTCTCTTCCAATGATTTTCACTCTTTATAACACCTCAAGACTCCTTATCAGGTTAGATAAAGTCTAGAACTAGTTTGGTTGCATGCTTAGGCTTAAGACCATACCCTTGAATGTTTACCTTGAAACATTCCTAAGTGTTTCAACACTTCATATGAATGCTTATAAAATATTAAACATCCACTCATACCTATGTATATCTATCTAACCATACCACCATCCACACATATGCTCATGATATGATAATGTTCCTTAAGACTAGTGCTCAAAAGTATGCTTACCTTGTATATTGATCTTGACCTTGACACGTAATCAACCTCAAAAAAATTACCATGTTTCCTTAAAATTATTTCTCAATAGAGAGACAATAGGTTTCCTCAATATTATCTCTTTTCATAAGACTCCTTGTGTCACATACCACTACACCATGTATGGCATCAACTTTGGCTTTAACATTAATGACCTCCATCTTGACCTTGACATCAATGCCACAATACCAAAAATAGTAACATACCTCAATAATGTCCACATTAACAAAAAAATTTGCCTAACACAAACCTATCCTATAAAATCATGAAAATTTATCTTGAAGTTGGAAGCATTTTGAGAGTGATATAAGGCAATTTGATCATAGAATTTGAAAAGTATTGTGTAGTAGTGATAGTGAACATATATTCCAATCCTTATTATAGATAAATGTCTATGAAAATGGTGAATAAGATTTATTTATTTGAGTGTAATTCAAGTGGTTTAATATATGTCAATAAATAAAATTACCAAGTACTTTTGACCAAATTTAGGTATCTATAAGTTATATTATTGTGTTGCTTAATTAATAGAAAGATTGTCATTTTTGAAATCACCATTACAAAAGTTAATAGGAGGAGTTAAAGTGAGATTATCACTTGGATATGTGGTTTAAGGAATCCTTTATTTAGTATCATTTACCATGACTCACCAAAATTGGTATCAGAGCATGTTAAGCCTATGAAGAAGCTGATAGGTGAAGAAAGGAGACAAAAAAAATGAAGATGCCACCCAAGAGAGTTGTTGGTAGAGGTGTGATAAAAATCAATGTGGAAATAAGAATTGATGAATTATTGGATGTAGTGTGTGTCATGAAATAATTATTAGATGCTACTAAGGAGGATAGACATTGAGGATTCATTCCAAGGGATGACCAGAACAACACTAAAGAGGAAGGACAATGCAGATAAGGTGTTTGGAATGGTGAGGAAGATTAAGATCGTATGAATGAATAGACTCTTAAAATTTATTTTATAGATTGGATGAGGTGCCAAAGTAGATATTCCATGTTCTCTTGGGAAGTTTGAATAATGAATAAATAATAGATTGGCTCATTGACATTGAGGAATATTTTAATTTTGATGATATTATTGACCCACAACATGTGAAAGAAGTGCATAACAAATTAAATGGTCATGCAGTGCTATGGTGGAAGGAAGTATAAAATAAGTGGCATAAGAAATGAAAGGATATAATAATTTTATGGGATTAAATGGTCATAAAACTAAAGTGCAAAATTATACTTGGGCACTACCAGCTAGAACTATTTAAGAAATTGAAGAATTAAAGGAAAAATTATTTATCTCTCAAAGAGTATATAAATAATTATACAAGATAACTATATGATTAGGCTATAGTGAAGTTAATTTGGATAAGGTTTCAAGATACTTGAATGGGTTAAGAGTCTCTATTCAAAAACAACTAATTGTGATGTAGGTGCCAACTATGGAAGAAGTCTATCTATTTTCACTAAAGGTGGAGGAGAAGATATCTCACAAACAACATAAAAATGCACAAGCATAGGTGATATTCACACAATTAGGACATGGTAACATATGAAGGAACCTACTAAGATAAGGTAAGAGCAGTGTAATACCTAGAACACACACCAAGATAAGAAGGGTTACGAGGAGTTAAGTAAGAGAACACACAGACATTTCTATCCTATTGGGAAAGTGGGTAAGGAATAGTCAATTAAGGAAGGGAAATAAAATTCCTTAGAGCATGCTAACAATGTGGATAGGCTAGCCATCTAGTGTTTGAATTCCCATAAGTAGTAGGATAAAATAAAAAAATTGAGACTAGTGTGCATATCACACGCAAAGACAAAGAATCCATCAAGTCAATAAAGAACTCAAAGGAACCCAAGTGTGGTGAAATGCTCATGATGAAATGGGTATTTTTGAAACCATCAAAGTAGAAAAAGGAACCAATCAAAATTTTAAAAAAAAAAATCAAGATAGTGTGTAAGTCAGGAGGAAAATATTGCAAGATGATTGAGGATAGAAATAATACCAAAAAATTGGTCTCATTTGAGATGGTTTAAAATTTATGTCTAAATAAAGTAGATCATCCAAACGTGTACATGGTATCATGGTTTTATAAAGGTCACCAAGTGTTTTTAAATTGAACAATGCCTTGTTAAATTCAACATAAGTGTATATCAAGATGAAGTATGGTTCGACATAATGCAATGGATGTATGCCATGTGCTCTTGGGATGGCCTTGCCAATATGATAAAAAGTGAGTACATGAAGGAAGTTATAAACCTATCACTTGGATAAGAATGGAAATAATTTCACCCTTATTCCATTAAAATTGGAAGAAGAAGAGTACAATGGTATTGTTTGTGCAAGAGTATTGATGGTGTCATGTGAGGAACTCTTGAAGGTAATAAAGGAGGAAACTTATTTTCATTTTTGACAATACAAACACAAGGTAAGCATGAGGAATTAAATAAATATGAACCACTACCATGTGAATTAAGGGAACTATTAAATGAGTTAATTGACATAATATCGAGTGACTTGATAAAAGGACTATCATCAGTGTGTCGTATAATTCATCATACGAACTTGACTATCAAAGCTTGTTTTCCAAAAAAGGTAGCATATCAAATTATATAATAATAAAATTAAGAGGTGAAATGATAGGTGTATGAGCTACTATATTAAGGATTAATTATAGAAAATTCAAGTCATGTGTAATTCCAACGGTTTTGGCCTAAAGAATGGAGAATAGTGGTGCATGTGCATAAAGTCAAGATCCATCAATAAGTTAATGATCAAGTACATATTTCCATTACCATGAATGGATGACTTGAAGGAATACTTAAGTGGAACTATATATTTCTCAAAAATTGATTTGAAGAGTGGGTATCATAGGAGATGAATGGAAGACAACCTTCAAAACAAAATAAGGTTTATATGAATAGCTAGTAATGCCATTTGGTTTGACAAATGCACTAAGCACATTCATGAGATTAATGAATGAAGTATTTAAGACATTTATGAATAAATATGTCATTGTATACTTGGATGACATATTGGTGCTTAGTAATACCAAAGAGGAAAACTTGGAACATATGTGTAATGTGTTGAAGATGTTGGGCAAGGAAAATTTATTGATAAATGTGAATAAATACAGCATTATGAAGAAAGAGTTGGTATATTTTGGTTTTTTAATATCTATAAAGGGAATAAATATGATCCAAAGAATGTGTGTGTAATAGTATAATGGAAAACACCAAGAAGAGCATTTTAAGTGAAAATTTCCACATATTGGCAAGCTTTTACCAAAAGTTTATTAGGAACTTCAGCAGAGTGTGTGCAATGATTACTGAATAAAAAGCTAATTAAAAAATCAATGCTAGTTTTACCATAATTTATCAAGACATTTCTAGTATATTTTAATGTAAGTGGCACAACAATTAAATCAGTACTAATTTGAGGAAAACCAATCACATACTTCAATGAAAAGTTGAATGAAGCCAAGTACAAATACTCAATTCATGATCAAGAGTTTTATGCTATTGTATAAGTGCTAAATAAGTGGAGACACTATTTAATATGAAAGAAATGTTCATTATACATATATCATCATGTGTTATAGTTCATCAATAGTCAAAGAAAATGAAATAGTGATGCATGAAAATGGGTCAAGTTATTGTATAGTTACATGTTTTTGTTAAAGCATAGGGGTGGAAAATCCAACAGGGTTATTGATTTACTGATCAGGAGAGCATTAGTGGTAAATTAGATGTGAGTGAAATTCATGGGATTTCATTTTATGGAGGAAATTTATGCTTAGGATGGATATTTTTAGGATTCATGGAAGGCATGCACGAGACCCAAAAGTATGGATCAAATGTTATGGTTAGACTACCACTTGCAAGAGGGGATGTTATTCAAGAGAGCAGAGCTATATATACCATGAGGGTCAATGCATGGAAATTTTATTAGGGAAAAACATATCATATAGTGTCAGGTCACTTCGAGATTAATAAAATATTAGCACTGATAGTCAAAAGTTATTACTAGCTAAATATGAGTATAAACATGTGTGAATACATGAAAATGTGTAGATTTTTTCAAATAGGAAAAAAAGGAGCCAGAACATATCATTTTACCAACCAATATCTATTCTAAGGAAGCCATGGGATGGTGCAAGCATGGGTTTTGTGGTGGGATTACCAAGAACATAAAAAGGGAACGGTCCCATCCTTTTTGTGGTGGATATATTCTCAAAGATGGCACATTTCATCGCATGCAAGAAGACAAGTGACATGATGAACATTTCCAACTTATTATTCAAGTATGTGGTGAGGCAACATGGATTATTGTGAAACATTGTATTAGATAAGAATAACAAGATTATAGGCCATTTTTGAAAAGTATTATGGAAGAAGTTGGGGACAAGGATAAATTTCATTTCAACGTACCATTTGCAAGTGAATGAACAAACTAAAATAGTGAATATGATCCTTATAAATTTTCTCAAATAGTTACTAGGAAATAATCCCAAGCAGTGGGACAAGTGTTGACACATTCATAATTTGTATATAGCAATTATTTAACTATGAACACTAGAAAAACACCTTTCCAAATAGTGACTGGAAGTAATCTTAAGGGAGTTACAATGCTAAGGAGTTTTAGTGAGATGAATAGAAAGAGCACACAAGTAGAGGATTATGTATAATATATGATAAAGTTACATGAGGGGGTCCAAATAAATTTAGAATAGAGTAATCTTTAGTATAAGAAGCACACGGATGAAAGGTGAAACAACAATGAATTTAAGGTAGGAGATCTAGTATTGGCATAGTTGTGCAAATAAATATTTCTGATGGGAACCTATAATAAGCTAAAGATGAATAATATAGGACCATGTAAGTTATTTCAAAAATTCTTAGCAAATGCTTATGAAATATAGTTTCTAGAATAACTAGACATATCAACCATATTTAATGTGGTTGATTGTATGAGTTCCATAAGGAACGACCAAACAAAGAAGCAAAGGCATAGATGTCAAATTGGAGGGCACAATTACTAGAAAATAATAATGAAGAAATAGAGGCCATATTTGATTCTAAGGTTATGAAAACATGTTAAAGTGGAAGGATCATACCATAGAGGACATAACGTGGTTGGATATTGCATAGATTGGTCATTATGGTCATACTCTCGAATATTTAAACTTATGAGATGAAACTCAATTTTAAATTACCTTAGGTTTATAATGCAAGAGCATATCAGATACAAGGGTAATCTTGCATCACCTAGGAGGGTTACTCATATATTTTTGAGGAACACAGTGCATAAAGTAGATAAATTAAATCAGCGTGTGCAAGCTAAGCAAGATCAACACATGGATAAGGGTGCATGGAGTGTGAGTGTTTAAGGAAGAACACAAGTCTGAACTGATGGGAACATAGGCTCTCTTAATCCATATCGGTTTGACCAGTGCCATGTAGGATATAAGGAGACTATGTAGACTCTAGTCTAGTACTCGTAAGTTAAAAGCCAACAAGATAAGTGAGAGATATCAATTACTGCATGATCGGTGCTAACAATTAGTTGTGATTAAGTTGGGATTTATATGTCATTATTTTATAGGATATAATAATTATTTCATAAGATTTCCAACCTAAGAATTATGCATCATTAACAAGAGTTAATGGTATTTAAATGGGTGAAGAATCTAGAATGATGAACTGCAAAGACATCTCACCTGGAAGATATCAAGTGAATATATAAATGGAGATGTTCAGAGACGTAAAGGATAATAAGGAGGGGTTTGAATGGATTGTCTAAGGTAGCTAGGAATATAAAGGAATGACCTAGGGAAGGCTCAATATCTTATATGTAACCTAAAATTTAGAATAATCATATAAATTTGGCAATATATATATATATATATATATATATATATATATATATATATATATATATATATATATATATATATCCAAATTTATAGGATTATTCTAAATTTTAGGTTATACACACACACACATACATAGATATATATACATATATATGTGTGTGTGTGTATATATATATATATATATATATATATACATATGTATATATATATATATATGTATATATATATATATATATGTATATACATATATATATATATACATATATATATATATATATATATACATATATATATTTCCAAATTTATAGGATTATTCTAAATTTTAGGTTATACACACACACACATACACATACACATAGATATATATATATACATATATATATGTATATATATACATATATATATATATATATATATATATATATATATATACAGACACACACACACACACACACACACACACACATTTCCAAATTTATAGGATTATTCTAAATTTTAGGTTATACACACACACACACACACACACACACACACACACATATGTGTTTGTGTGTGTGTGTGTGTGTGTGTGTGTGTGTGTTATTTAGGTATGCTCTTATTGTTGGTTTTGAGGCATTAATGTTGTCATTGATGTCAAAATCAAGTTGGATGTCATTAATGTCAAGGTCAAGAGTTGAGACCATGCAATGGTAAAGTGGTATGTGACAAGGAGTTTTATGGCAAGAGAAAATTTTAAAGGTAACCTATTATTTTTTTGTTGAGAGAGAATTTGAAGGAAACCTGGTAATTATTCTAAGGCTGAAAACATATCAAGGTCATTTTAAAGATACAGGGGAAGCTTATTGTTGAGCACTAGTCCTAAGGAGCATACAAGGTAAGCATACATGGTTTAATAGTCTTTGAGTTATGTATGAGGTTCTGGCATAATGTTGTGATGTGATAAGCTCATAATCCTATTGAGAGTAGCCTTGTATTTAGATAATCCTAATTTAATAATTATATTGGTTGGCATCATTGAGAGCTAGCTTGTCTGAGTCCAAATCTTTGAGTATTAGGTGTCTTTAAAAGCCTAGTCTAACCCTGAGAGAAAGTGTATGCATGAAGCATAGTGAATCTTGGTGAATTGTGTCAGTATAGGCATGATATAATGTATAAATATATTTAAACATGGGAAAGAGTCAAATAATCCTTTAGATGAGTTCCAAGGTCTATTTTGAAGCTTAGTCTTTGCATTGAGAGACCTAGTGAGAAGGCATAGGCCTGGTAGCATGATGAGATGAGTAATATGAGACTTGTATGAAGAAGGTTGGTAGTGTGTGAGCATGGTATTATATTTTATGACATGATTATGAGGCTTTGAGAATAGTAAAATAGGTTTCAAGGTGTGATCAAGGTCTAAGTATGACTAGCAGTTCAAGGCCTAGTGTGCAAAGAGACCTAATGTGACCTAATGAGGGGTCAAGTTTAGTTCTCGAGATGATAGAGATCTTAATAGTATTATCAGAGGTGTGAGAGGTTTTATCAAGTTTTTTAACCAAGTTTGAGGTCATAGCTTGAAGGAGAAAGCATGAAAATTGGTGTTGAGGTCTTCTGTGTGCACAGAATGGGGTGTTGCAGACTTGAGAAGGATTATATTATGTTATTTGGCACGTGAAACCTTTGCATGAGATCTTAAATATTTAATGGAAGTTTGGGAAGGATTCTATATTAAATTTCCTAGCATGGGTTTTGGATTTGAGGAGCAATCCTTTATGAATGATTGTTAAGAATGAAAGGCAGTCTAAACCCTCCTAAAACCCTTATTATGACCCAATAATAAATATCTTATTGGAAATGGATCAGAATGGATTGGATGACCTATTTTGATGTTTGGAACATGTAGAGGACTCTTCCAAGTTTTCCTAGGTGGCATTGGTCTGTTAGAAGAGTGAGTGGAAGCTACAAGAAACCCCTTATTTCTTGGATTTTTGTTATAGCAGGCAAGTTTGACCAAACCAAAGCATGTAAATGGTTGGAGGATGATGTGTGAGACTTTTATCTTGTGCCATGTAATTTTTTGATCAGTTTTTAGACCTAAAATGTGCTAAACTGGTCATGGAAGTTGACCTATCACTAAACAGGCCTAATGAGGAAGACAGTGAGAAAACTAAGCAGAAGTGAGAATGAGATTAGGGATTGGTTGCAATGGATTAGGGATGGATAAAAATGCATGGGGTAATTTTTAAAAAAATATATCACATTTTCTCCTTGACTATAAGTTTTTTTAATGCACATAAACAAGAAAAAAGTTGTTCTCGAAGTGACCTGTCTAACATAGTGAGGTCTGTGTAGGGTGAAGACATGAGTTTCATCTGTAAGACCAATATTGATATTGAACCATGTAAACTATCTATTCCAAGATATTATAATTATTTTTAAGTATCATTAAAACCCATTTGAATTTCATAAAATTGTTCACATAGGTTTTATAAATCTTAATTTTCATGACTGTGTTTTTGGAGCTACAGGTAGTTTTTTGTGTATGAGTGAGAATAATATTCCTAAACCTTTTTGCATAGATTTGAAGAATAAAATGCACATTTAGTTTTTATATAGTTCTCATAGGTTCATTTGAACATATTTTTATCCATGATAAACTCCTATAAAGTGTGAAAATTCAAAGGCTTTTGACTAAGCTCTTAAGTCCTATGTGTAGTTCTGAGTGAGCATATGAAGTTGATCAATTTGAGGTCTTTTGCCCTATTTGGTGAATTATAACTAACATATTGTTGAACCTAATTTCATTTATATTATATACATGTTATTTTTTTTGGGTTATGTGGCAAATTTGAGTATATGCATCAGATTTGCAAGACAGATTTTCTGGTAGTGAGTAGGCCTAATTGCAAGTAGACCTAATTGGGTGGTTCAACAAGTGAAATGAGATAAATGGTGTTGATGACCTAAGGTGAGATTAACATGGGTATAATTTAAGCATGCATGAAAATTTTCATCCATTTGTGGAAGCTCAAGGTGTTTCAAGGAGGCCAAAGTGAAACGTGTGCTTCGAGAAGGCCTAATTGCATTAAGTCTATATTAGGCCTAATGGTGGTTTTGGCCCTTAAGGGTAATGACCAAACTTTATGGTGGTTGTTTCACTTGTGAAATTTTCTTTTTGATCTATTACAAAAGTCATCAAAGTATGGAGAGGTTATTGGCTGACCAATATGGGTAAGAGCAAGAGTCAAGTATAAAATGAAGGTCTAATAGGCCTAACTTGACTAGTTAGAATATTGAGGACATGAACGAATGATATAGGGTTTTTTAAACTAGGTAAAGGGATTGAAGACCATAAGAAATTTGTGATGAATATGCCATTAAGATCTAAATATGTTTCTCTAGGTGATGATCAAGGCCATATAACCTAATTCTACCAAGGAAAGGGCTAGACGAGTGAGAAGGCCTAATAGGCTGTTTGAGAGAGATAGAAGAGTGAGAAGAGCAAAATAAGGTGGTCATCTTCATTTGAGTGAGAAAAAAGTGTCCAATAGTGATTATAGATTCAAGGTAGATGAGTTGGTGTTGAGTTACCTAGGGGTTTGGCACCTCCTTACAAGTTAGTGCTTGTTAAAGGACTAGTTGAGTTGGTGCTTGACTAGTGAGGGGTTGGTGTTCCTTGTGGGGTTGGTGCCTCACTAAAGTTTTGATTCATTGATTATAGGATTGTAGTCCAAGTTGTGTATCAGTGGGTTTTATCCCCCAAGAGGGTTTCCCACATATATCATGTGCTCTTATGTTGCTTGCTTTCATAGATGCTTGTGTATGCATTAGTTAATGTATGTGTGTGAATGAATGTTTCAAAGATGTTAAGTGAAATTCAAGGATTGTTTTAAGGCAACTGATTCACGCGCTCCCCACGCCCACTCCCCCCCACCCCCCACCTCTTAGATATACTTCCAACATATATATATGTAGTTTTAATTTCATGTTGATTAATTAATACAAAGATTGTCATTTATATAATCACCACCATTATAATTACTATGGAGAGGTAGGGTGAGAGTATCACTCAGCTACATGATGGAAGGCATCCTTTCATCAGGATCCTTGATCATGACCACACCATAAATTCATCCCTACAACAAATAATCAAGAGATTAGTACTAGTTGGAGGCCCGTCACCTTGCTAAATGTCTCTTACAAGATTATATTCAAAGCCTTCGCATTCCGTCTATGGCACATCCTTCCTAAAATTATCAAACCATATAAAACAAATTTTATTAAGTCTTTACATCCAAGATAACATTATTACAATTTGGGAAGTTATGGAATGGGCCCATGCCTCTCAATAACAAAATATATTTATAAAACTTGATTTCAAAAAGGCCTATGACCATATTGAATAGCCCTTTATTTTCTTCATGTTAAAGGATTTAGGGTTTGGATAATTATCTCTTAGTTGTGAAAACTTTATTCTCTAATGCCTCAACTTATTTGAACATCAATGGCCACAATTTAGAGAGCCTTGGTCTCTCTTGCTCTTTTCAATAGGATTGCCTTCTTGCTCTGATACTTTATGTTTAACGGCCAAAGTTTTTTCCTACCTTCTTACACATAGAGTTAAACAAGGGATTATAAAAAGAATTATGTTTTCCAATAGGATGAGTCATCTCATCAATGGCCACTTTTTAGATGACTCTTTAATCTTGTACTTGCATAGAATGAGGTTTCTTTCAAAGAAACATTATGTTGTGTTGATATTTTGTGCAAATATTAGTGGTCCAATATGCAGTGGGTCAAAAATCCATGCTTTAGGCAAAACATGATGCCTATGTCAAATTGGGTTAAGGATTTACAACATAAATGGATTAACATGGTGGAGAGATTTAAATTCTTATGCTTCCATTTTGCCTTTGATAGTGCCTCCTCTAAACTTTGGCACTATGTGTGTGAGAGAGTTGTAAAGAAGATTGCTCATTGGATCACCAAGCCTTTATCACTAGGGCAAAAGTTCCAAATTTGTACCAAAATTATTGTTTCCACCCATGATTATTATTCTTCATGTTGTGCTCCCTAAAAAGCTTCACATGATAAATTGGGTAAATTGTTTAGAGACTTTCTTTGAGCTAATGCTAAACAAACTAAAGGTTTTCACTAAGTGTCATGGGATGTTTTTTGCCTCCCTTAGGATAAGGGTAGTATGGGCATCAATGCTATTTTCAAACAAAGCATTGCTTTGTGTGCTAAATAAAATTTTCATGCTATTTAAGGCCCTGAAGCATGGAAATTATTGCTACAACATTACATTTTGCCAAGTTCTCCCTATGACAAGACTAGTTGGAAAAATATAGGGTTGCATACCTTGTTCATCACCTCCACCCCTATCAAAATTGAAGGGTATTTTATAGCAGAAAGCATATGGAAAACCCTTGAAGTTGTCAAGCCATGTCTCAAGTGGGTTGGAGACATGTTTAGATCTAGTCTTTCCTTTAGCGACCATAATTTATGGTGGTCCCCTAGCATGACCAATAATTTCCTCCTGCTTTCTAAAACTATAGGCATCAAAGATCACCATTTAAAAAAAAAAAGACATTTCCACAATTAGAGATCTTGTCTCTTTTAGAGATTAGATTACTTGGCCCACCCTACAAAGGAAATACTAATCATTATCTTCTGTTATTCCTTCCATTGTGCACATTTAAGAGCTCATTTTGGATGTTATGATGCATAAACCTGGCTTGCAACCTCCATTTGTTTGGTGGTAAGATTGGAGGTGGAACCATGACACTACTTTTAAGCATTACTCTATGGGATTATTATATTAAATTATGAGCCCTTTGTCCTAAGCTCTCCACAAGTGAAACAATCGGTGGAGTTTGAATTCTTCTCCCTGAACATGTCTTGTCCTCCTCAAGCAAATATGGTGTTCCAGGCTTGAGCTCAAACTCGCTCACATTCTTTGGTGCTTTTCCTACCAAGGTTTGTCACTAGGGAAAAGATTCAAACACATTGGTGTTTCTAATCCCGTGTGCCTTGTGTGTTCTAGACCCAAAACATTCTAACACTTATTCTAGAATTATCCTTGTGCTCATGAAGCTTGGCAATGGATACATAGTTTATTTTAGCCTTTCCAACCAAAACCCATCAACTAGATAATGGCTTTGTTTGGGTATCATTCTTAGTTGCTAACATATATAGCATTTCTTTGGAAAAAATTTAGAGCTATTATCCTATTTTAGCTTTGGAAATCTAGAAATGCCACCATTTTCAATAGTGAGACTCTTTCTCAGTTGTTTTAAGTTAATGATAAAGTTGTTATCACTTTTGCGTGTTTGTAGATCCATGCGTATGCAGAGAAGGTTTCCCTTGAGTTTCAACATCTTCAAGGACTCCTCAATCGGAGCACACCATGCACCATGAGTAGGGTCCCTCCATATATGCCACTACAAAGGTCTCCTTGACTAGCACCCAAATGGCTATGAAGTTTCTATTGCAACCATTTCTCCTCCCCTCATACTCGGAGGGGATGGGGAGTGGTTTGGAGTTCTCAACTACGCGACAATGCTTATGTTGGGTTGTCTCAGTGGTCTTCTCCAATGCAAGGTGGTAGTCAAATTCGTATTATGATGCCTCTATGTCTTGGGTGGAACATTATGGTGCCTTTGACTCTTCCAAATAATACTCAAAATGGATAGGTTGCATTAAATCCTCCTTTAAAAGAGCCTTCTTCTCGCAGTGTTATTTTTCTTAAGAACTATATACCACCACCTCCTTTTTGTATTGTTTTTTATATGACATTCATATTTAATTTAGTATTTTGATATTCTTATTAATTAACCATATTTATCCAACATTATTTTTAACACTCTAAAATTTTGTCAAATTTTTTTTGGTTTAAATAGTATAGATATAATGCCATGAATGACAACTGGCATCTTTTATCATAACCATCTATTTACTTCATATTTTTAGCTTTGTTTAAACTTTAAAGTGGTGTATTGAGTAAGAAGCCTCAAGGGTCAACGCTTCTAAAATGATAATAAAACATTTGAAAGAGCAAAGTGAAGGATGGTTAATGTTGGTCGACAAATGGGTGACCATAATTATTGATGTAATTTGACATAATTATCGATGTTTTTTTAATATATTTTTTCCATCATAGAATTAAAAAAATTGAGCTTATACATGGTAAACGAAAAAAAACCTTTGACGGTATCCTCATCAAAAAAAATATGCCATCAAATATGGCTTGAGAAGTAACGTTAGAGTTGAATTATGTTGCTTATATGTTTTTATATAAGTTACAAATAAGAATTTAGTTTAAAAGAATTTAAAAACTCTTTAACATTAATAAATTTTATTTGTATTATATAATATTTATAATATTAAATTTTAAAATATTTTCAATTAAATAATAAGAATAATTAAAATATCTCGTCTTAATGGGTTAAGAGTACCAATGCATTCGTTTTGTAGGGTGGAAAATTTAGTTTGAAGTTTTATGTTCATGAGTTTTTTGAAGCTCAATTTTGATGGAGTCGCATGGGGTAAGCTCAATGTCTCAGGGGTAGGTTGTATTATTAGAAATTGTGTTGGTTCTCTGATGAGCACAACCTCTCTAAAGTTGAGCGATGGGACAAATAATGACGCTGAGGCTCAAGCTTTAGCTTTAGATATAGATTTGATCATTCATTGTGGTGTAGAGAAGGTCATCTTCGAAGGCGACTCAATGGTTATGATCTAAACACTCTGTAATTATGAGGCCAGTGCTTGCAACATTAAAAACATATTGGGTCAGGGTTGGGACATACATTATTCACCCAACTCTTGGGAGGCATCTCACTATTATCGAGAGGCCAATGCGACAATGAACTACCTGGCCAATCAAGGTATCTCGCAATCTATTGAACTCGTCTTGGACAACTCTTGGGAAGCATGGTTGAAGGTTAATTAGGCAAGCTCTTAACCTTTCTATCTCCCCATCCGGGCATCACCCCATGGCCATCATATCAACTATTGGCGGTGAGGGGGGGCGGGAGTGGGGTTGGCAGGGGGCGGGCATGGGGCTTTCTCTCCAATCATTATTTCATATTAATATGTGAGTCCTACACATGTGGGCGATAAAGAGAGGTGGCTTGTCATTTATGAGGAATGTGCTTCCTTCTGTCAACAAAGTTGTCATTTGATTTCCCTGATTTGGTGAGGATTGGAGCTTAGTGTGTTGTATGTGATCGTGTGAGATGGAGTGTCTAGTCCAAATTGCCATCAGTGAGCCTTTGTTTTGTATTCATACTGAGAAGAGTGAAATGTTGTTTGAAGGTAGGGTCAGTGAGACCCGACTCAAAAAGGTCTTTGTGCTTCAATTCGTGCCAATTATGGAGGTTGTCAAAGAATTAGTGGGTCTAGTTTTACTGAAGACCACTTACATTATCAAGGTGAATGCAAACATTGCTCCTCTATTCATCAACAATCTACTTTTAGTTGTGGAAGACAAATAACTAGTCAGGATGGCGGTAGAGCCATTGATTAAGCCTCGCTTTAGGGTTAGCTGGTAAGAGACAATTGCATATTTTTAGTCCAAAGGTACAACGGAGCTACCCCTCTCAGGGAGGGAGGTCTATGGCATTATTCCCCTATCCATCTTCCAAGAGATCGAGGAAAGGCTCTATGTGGTTGTGTCCTTCATGAACAAATTGTAGGGTTTCCTCTGCTCACCAGCTCCTTCAGGGTGAACTTTCACACCCTTGGACGTGAGCACTATATAGACCCCCTTACCTTCTCTCTCCACCATCTTAAGAATGTGTCGATCTTTGTGTATGTTTACTGCATTTCATCTTCTAGAACATACGTATGGGAGGGGGGGGCGAGGTGGGGTGGGGGGCACAGGGGGGTTGGGTCATCTTATGTCGCCTTCGATAAGGGTTGAGGTTGTAAGGCACATTAGAACGTCGATGGCCCGCACTCAGCATGCATTCTCTTCATCCATGCATGCTCGACTCGAGTCTAACTTGCATGCTCCTATAATGGGTGGCTATTTGGTGCCTTTTACTGAAGACAACCCGAACTCGACCCACCGATGGAAATCAACTCAAATGGTCAATGGCAAGCATTCAAGTGCTGCCCTATAGGCGGGTTAATTTCTCTTTGGTTATACTATCAGCTTGGCCTTGCGCCTATTTTTTAGTTATGGGTTTACTCCTCTGGTCTCAGGTGGTATCTTTTGCTTATTAGTCTAGTTTTGTTTTGGTTTACCCTTGGTGGCAGTTCATTATATTACATTTCAATTAGTTCGTTGTTGCTCTATTAACCTTTTTTTGAAATCTCCCCCCTCTCGTGGATCTTCCCAAGTTACAAATTTTTATAATTGATTTATCTTTTTATGTAATAAGTGAGGAACCCTTAACCTTCAATTATCTATTTAAAAAAATTAAAATATTAATTATTTATAAAATTAAAATTATATAAAATTAAAAAATTAAAATTAAAATATATTATTAAAAGATTGAATATTTTTTATAATTTTTTAAAAATTATATTATCCAATATAAAAATAATATTAATTCAAAAATTAAAAATATATATATATTATAAATTGAGAAAATTTTAAATTTTTAAAATTATTATTAAATATAAATCTTACCATACCTACCCCATATGAGATCTTAATCATTTGTAAGTCTCCAAATTATTAAGAAGCTTCTTAACCATGTGAGATTCTCAAAGAATTGGACAATACCTCCCTAGCTTTCTACCTCCATATCATAGATAGTTATGAAATAGAGGAAAGCATTGTGGATTTGGGGATGGTAGTGACAAGTGATTAAAGTGTGAATAATAATTTTTTATTGAAGTTAATACAAAGCTTATGAATAAATTATATAGAGTATCAAGAATTTTTAGTAAGATTCATTGAAAGTATTTAAAAAAGAAGTTTTTTAAATTGCTATTGGTAAAGATTTTATAAAAAAAAAGATGTAGCTATTTTACAATTCATAAATTAGGTTTTAACATTAAAATTAAACATAAATGTTTGTATAATATATTTAATACATATAATGTATAATAACAATACCATACTTATATAGTCATAAAACAACAAATCAACAATCAAAAGAATAATGAACCATCCAAAAACAAACTTAAAAAAAAGGGTAAAAATCTCAATAATAATCAACTAACTAAAAGAGAATAAAAGAAATACAACAAAATGAAAACCACTTAAAAAATTAACTATAGGGTAAAGCCAATCTTCTATCTCACCTAGTAAGAAAATCCTCCAATTTATCAAAAGTACCATTTCCAAAATAAAAATTATATTAAAGAAAAATGTTTAGAAAAAATAATATAGACTTTATTTGTTCATCATTTTAACATGTAATTTATAATTTGTTAGTAGTTATTGTGATCCTTATTCAAAAAAGTAATGTCATAATGAAAGTAGTCCTCCTCCAAGAGAATAATAATTGATTGATTGTAAGATAAAATATATTTTACTTATTTATCCTTCTCTTCTTCTTTTTGACTTATTAATTTTCAAAAAAAAATTGTACAAAATACTTTTGAATATATTCCTTATTATCTTAAATCAGACATGCTTCTGGATACATCTTGGAATTGTTTTTTACAACTCTAAAATTTTAGTTCATTCAAAAAATCAATCTTATATAAATTAAGAGGTTTATTGATTGGTAAGTTTAGTTGACAGAAACATATAAATCTAATATATACCATAATTTATTAATATAGATTAATATCAGAACAAAAATAATCCTCTATAAACATGATGGTTGATTGATATCTAATACACTATAATCTATTAATATGAATTAATATTAAAATCAAAATAATCCTCATGTTTGTGATAGTTGATTGGTTGGAATGAATATATTTTCTTGATTGATTGATTGGAATGAATATATTTTCTTGCTGGGCCTTCTCCTTTCCTAAATATACAAGATCAATAACAACATTTCTCCATTAAATCTCCATCATTTATGTAACCTTACATTCTAATCACTATCCATTTCATGCAGGCCACATACACAGGGATGGTGCCTCAATTTGCACCAACGCTTAGTTGCATCAATCACTTCAGATTACAATTATTATGTGCAGTTCAAATCCCTATCAAATAACCCTTTAAAAGCTGTTTTCACAACATCAGAGAGCAGTATGCAGAAAACAATCCATTACTTCTGTAGAGAAAAATAAAAGGCAAATAATGCCATCTAAATAAAAACAAAAGGGCCCAATATACCCACCTTGCAGAATCCTAGTTCACTTGTCCTACATAGTTGTTATGATGGTATATCCCTCTACAGGATTTCAGAGACCTTATTCTGCTCAATCAAGGGCAACTGAACAGGACTCTTTATCATGCTTATGGGGGTTGTTTTTTATTTATCTTTAAAAGATGCTATTTTACTCTCAATTGGGAAATTGGACCTTGTCCCCAACTTCACAGAAATGAACTAAATCTTTAAAAAAAGAATACATTAAATGACTACTAACTTTTCTCCTTATCCCCTTCCCTCAATACAAAATACAAGCTCTCTGTCTATCAAAAACCACCGTGTTTGCCCTTACAGATTGATTGTACATAAGACAGAGGCAACTAACTGGGTTAAAACAGACACATCACTTGGTTTTCCAGCCCAATCTGCTAGAATCATGAAGTCTTGAATGATAGCAAAGCTGTTACCCATTTAAGAATATAAGACCAATCCCTCAAGATGCAGCATGGGCGAGATTGACTTTGAATGTTTTTGGCTATTCAATCATTCAGTTTTCCCTAATTCCTAACATGGTATCAGATAAGAAGCCTGTAATCCTCTCCCCAATGTGAACCAAGTAATCGTCTTCGGATCCAAAGTATGTTTGCTTTTCCTTGGAGGGCAGTTGTCTCATGGATTCCTTTTGACGTCTCATTTCCAATACTTTCTTGTGGGAATTGGAGTGTTTCTCAACTGCAAAAGTAGGACTTGCAGCAGGTCTGTATTCTGGAAGAAGTCTTCCAGACTTATATCTCACACCACAGGCATTGCAGAGTGTCTTGGGACCCATAGGTCCGGCTCTCCACTGTGGGGTTTTCTGTATGCCACAGTGCATACATTTCCTGACATGCATTGGGTCCTGCACCTTCTTCTTGACACCCTGAGTCGCAATAGTGATTTTTTTAGAAGGATAGGACTCTGCTTGCTCAGAAACAAAGTAATCTGAATCACTGCAGACTGCAGCATTAGCAGACAGATGAGGGTTGGGGCCATTCTCCAATACAATATCAGAGGAAGCAGGGGAAAGAATCCTGGAAGCCCAATTGCAAACTGGGACTCTTGACCTCTTGCTTCTTGCTTTTCCTGGTATGATTTCTGGTCTAAAAGTAGAGATTTTTCCAGAGCACGAACTGCTTTCCAACACTGAAATAGGACTTGAGCTTCCAAACTTATCTGCACTCTGTTCTTCACCATGTTCGTCCTCTGCTCCAGCTCCAAAATCAGGAGAAAACAATGGTTTTGGTCCAGTCTCTAGGAAAGAGTCCTCTACAAAGTTTGAAAGCCATTCTAGCTCAGCCAAATCATCACACTGGTCCACAGCAAAGAACACAACCCCAGTTGAGAACTTTAGATACAACCAATCTAAGAACAATATTATACATTTGTTTTCTTTAAGAAAACAAGAAACTCATCTCAGAGGCTTTCATCTAGTCCTTATAAAGAATGAAAACCACATTAAAAAACTCAGCTACGTTCAACCAATCAAACAATACAAAAGCACTGTTTTTCACCATTGATAAATAAAAGGAAGCACAAAAGGACACTCACAGGAACATATAGGTCCCCAGGATTGCTTTCCTCTGCTCCATCCACAGTGAAATTGCAGCTCTGTGCTACTGTCTTGGAGTTGTCACTAAAAATGTCACTCTTTGGGAAATTGGTACTGTTCTCTCCAATGGGTCCTCCAATTTCTTCATTTGAGAAGTCCAGTAGGTCATCTATATGATCAAAAAGGTCCCCCGGGAGGCTTGCTTCCAACTTGGTCATTACCCCCGCTTTCATTCCATCTACCAATGATGTTCCATAGCCTGTCCCATTATACAAGTCTGTCGCCTCCATACCCAAAGGCTGCTTACTGGATGAAAGAAAATTCACCTTCCAGTATTTTCTGTGAACAGTGACCACAAACAACATCAAATTTGAGGCAAAGAAAGGACCTCATATCTACCTATATAGTGCATATTCCGTATTCAATCATTCTACTAGTATGCCATAAGTACTTGTATTGGATTGCAGGCAATAGCTATTTCATGTTTTGACTCAGAGCCCATATGTTTTTAAAGAAAAAGGCACCTCAATAACTCCTAGCACGATCAAATTCAACGGTTATATCATTGAATGGACGAGTTAAACAGCTTGATTTGGGTTGGAAATGAAATGACAGACTTTTCGGTTTCATATCAAATCCTGAACCGCCCAAGAAACACAGCATGAGTTTTATAGCAAGCAGAAACCTTGGAAAGGTCCTGTCAGTTGCATATTCCTCGTTTGCATCATTATAATGCCAGTCCAAGTGTTGCTTTGGAATTGGACATGACTATGCATGGGACTACTAGAGGTTTCACACCAAATTTCTCACAACCCAATAACAAAACACAACCAACATGACTCACAAGCTCCTATCATGTGTATATTCTATGTTTGAATAATGAGACCAAAATGCCCGTTTTAGATTGAACAGAAAATGTATAGGACTACTTCAGGTATCACAACACAGGGTAGAGGACTTATGTTTCATTTTTAATCCCCCTTACAACAGCTTTGTTCAATAGCCATTGATGGATATTAACACCGCTTTCTAGATTGACGTCATAGAAAGCTGGCAATCAGGCAACTAGGGTCGGGGTTCTGGCCCCTTGAACGCAACATGTGGAGCAGTTCCATTGTATCACACCGAACCAGTACAAGTACTAATACCAGTTTTTTGTGTTTCAATGCAATGTTGCAAACAAGCAGCTACAGGTGCAGCCATGAATTGAGTAAAAAATGTGTTCTTTATCCAGCTTCCAAAGAATTGCAGTCCTAGCTACCAGAAAACAGCTTAGCACAGAATGAATGGGATGTGAATGTTCAATACTCATAGATGGATATCAACATTTCTATATTAATGCCAAGTAGTAAGTTCTGAAATAGCAATGCAAGTAAAAAAAACAAACAAATTGGGAAAGAATCTGAGGTATATCCTGCTTTCATGGGATTTCAGTCCTAACTAGTCCTACTACACAGCTTGAAACAGAATGAATGAGATTAGAAACAGCATTCAATGCCCCCATACACAGACCCAGAAGTTTTAATGCCAAAAACCATGATGGGTACACTAGAATTCAATACCTTGAAACTCTGAACTTAGGCTCCCCAGTGATTAAGTGCAGAGCTGTGGAGGAGGAGACTGAAGAGAAAGGTGACTGGTATTAAAGTAAGAAGCTTTGCAAACAAGCAATATTATAAAATCGGTGAGAGCACAGCATGCAAAAGGTATCTTGCCAATTAAAACAATCAGTCCTGAGACAAGTGCCTGATAAAGAAAAGCAAAGGAATCTCATCACGCCACATGATCCCTAAAACTATTCATAGGGTATCTCAACCAAAGAGTTTGTAATGGAAAAAATAATTCATGGGCTCTGACAAAAAGAGATATATTTTATGTCTCAGTAATTTGGGTTGGTGGGTGCTGAAGTAAATAAGCAGGGGAAAGAAGAGGAGGTAGGAAGGAGGAAGGAGGAGAAGCAGTCTGAGCCAATGCTTAGCTGTTATAACAACTGGCTTGATGGTGAAGCATAGACGTGTGCACGCGGATAACTACAGTGTGATTTGTACTGGAAGGCAAGACAAAAGCTTTAAAAGCACAAGTTTTTGATTAGATGTATTTGATTTTCATGTTTTATATTATTTGTTTCACTGTTTTAAAAGTTGAATATTTGATTCATATAAAATGAAATAGAAAAATAATAAAGGGTACTACAGTACCCATTTGGGTACACACCACCCAGACCTCTCAGACTGGCAGAAACGCATTGGGTAGAGAGCAACCAGAACAAGAAGTTAGATATGAAGGCCAAGAATAATTATTGCATCATTTATTGCTGTGAATAAATGTTGTTTCAATGGATTGAAGAAAGAAAAAAGAAAAAAAAACTTAATATTTCATGGCTGCTCTGTGACAGACAAGCCAACCAATACAGTCAGGCAGACTGCAAACAACACCCACCTGCTTCCATGTGTTTTTCCTGCCTTGTAGCATCCATGAGAAATTTCCCAGAGATCACGATCGACTTATATAATTTTTTTTCTCATTTTGTTTTTAACCCTCTGCCTTCAGTAACTATTCCTTTGATATATAGCATCCTACGTATATATACTCTTACCCCTCCCCTCTATCTATATATTTATATCACTTATAAATCATGTATATACTCGTAACAAACTTACACATCATTTGTAAATTATGTGTATACTCTTAACAAACTTATACATCATGTTATGGAGAGGAAGTGTTTGAGAGTACATGCACTACAAATCATCAGTTTCCATCTATTGGCTGTTGTGTGCTCCAATATCTTTGGAAAATAAGAGAACCAATGGATATGAATGGACTATATTATTTACAGATTATTATTAGATTTGTATTTTTATTTAACATTTATTGTATAATAATATATATGTTAATTTATTTAGGTTATAGTTATTTGTAAATGAGTATGGTTTCTCAACGTTCCCAGAAAATATGTTGTTTAATATTCTCAAAAAATATTTTATTATTTAAAATTAGAGGATACGTTTAATATGTTTTAATATTTTAATATTTTCATATTTACATACAAATTTAATCATACATTAATTAAAAGACTTGGTTTACAATAACGTATAAAAATATATCGTCATCTTTATGTCTATAAAATATTATCCCAATAAAAATAACTTATAAATTATTGATTACAAAGATATTCATATATTTATTACATACATATCAATATATACATACACTTATATGTATATTCAATACTCAAAAGTGATTAGTTCCTAAACCTTTCAGAAGGTTAATCAAATGACAATCCAACCTATAAACATGCCATGTGATGTGTTTTCTGAATTTACTTTTGAAGTAATGCAAACACAAATCTAAACTAATTTATAATTTGGAGAATGAATTCATCTACTTGAACAATCAGTGGAAAAGTTAAATCTCACTGCCACCCAGCAGCCAACTCTGTGAGAATCAATAGAAAAGTGAAATGGGGGCAACAAGTTTCAAAAGGGAAGGAAAGATAAAGAGGGGTACTAATTACATTTACAGGCCTTTTAGAGAGAATATGTATATTTTATCCCCAATGTTGTGTTAGTCATGATTTTTTATCCACAGGTACACTCGTAGTTTTCCTTCTACTTCACTCTTTGGATCTTTTCCAGAAAGAATAAGGGGCCATTTGTATCTTTTGATGGTTTGCTTACAATTTACTTTTAGCCAAGCCATGGTTTTGGTAGACAAGAGCTAGCCACCCAGCTGGCTTCATGGCCCACCAAGTTAGGAATTTCAGTCACCTTTGGCCCTCCCATCTAAAGTTTGGTTGAAGTCAAAATCTTCCACTTGACACATATGGTCACATGGGAAAGCCGGTGGCAGATTTTTTTCCCATACCATCCCATATTTAGGCCGGAAGACTCTCCTAATCATAAGACTTCATGAACATGACAATGTGACCATGCTAGGAAAGTGAGGGGATGGAACATTCCTGGGATTATATTAGTAAAATACATCGTCAATCCTTCTCAGTAGTAGGTCACTTCAAAAAGCTGTGGACTACACAACCACTATTTTATTGGGCATGTGAGCTTCATGAATCCTCTAAAGACCACCCCACATCCCTTCCATGCTCTTCCATTACCAATTTAAACAAAACCAAAAAAAAAAAAAAATGAAAAGGTTTATAATTATAATATCAATTCATGGTGCTTTGTTATGTATAATATATTTTTCGTATAATATATGGTATTTCGAAGTAAATGTATTATTATTTTTCGTATAATAAATGGTATCTCGAAACAATTTAATAATAATTATAACATCAATTTGAACTGAGAAAGTAAGAAGTTAGATAATATCAATTTAAGTTAGACAAATCGGGTGGAAAATAGAATAGCATCGCTGCTTTGCTATGTAATCTTTATGTATTGTTATTATTTTTTGTATAATATATAATATCTCGAAAGTTCCAATAATAATTATAACATCAACTCCAATTTTGAAATTAAGAAATCAGAATAATAACACGCAAAATAGAATAATAATTGAGAAAATAATAATTACAATTTTAATTCTGTGGAGAAAATTCGTTTGATCATTTTTCATTTTCCATTTTGTTTATCAATCTATGTCATTTGCTAAGTTAAATCTATGTTGTAAGATTTCCCTGAGTTACTAAATACCAGTATATATAAGGGACAAGGACCAATACTTGTGCACCTTAACTTCATATTTATGTGGTACTCAAATAGATTGATTGTGTTTGTGTTTAATATATTTTTTTCGTTTTTGTGTGTTTAAGTCAGGCACATTTTGAATTGATTTAAAATAGAAAATTTGAAATATAGCCCTACACTAGGTACCTTATAATTATAAATATGATGTGTTACGATATGATTAGATATTTTACCTTAAACATGTACATTGGGTACCTAGTAGTTATAAAAATGACGTGTTACGATATGATTCGATATTTTACCCTAAACATGTACACTCGGTACCTAATTGTTGTAAATATGATGTGTTACGATATGATTGAATATTTTACCCTAAACATGTACATTGGGTGTCTAATAGTTGTAAATATGATGTGTTATGATATGATTGGATATTTTACTCCAATATTGTGTACAACTTGTACAATAACGTGTAAATTGTACAACTACTTGTCGTTTAAGCTTGTTCAAATATTGGATTCTCTACTTATATACCCTCACAAGCATTAGTATATGCCCAACGATTGACTCCTCTCCCCTTTCTTTAGAATATCTATTTGAAAGAGATATCAACATTGTGTCACTTATCTTGGATTTGTTATATATTATATTGATTAATGAGTTTATTAACTTTTCTACAAATTTTACATTGATTATTGAGAGACAACATCAATTTAGTTGCATTACTATGTTGTACTCAAAAAAAATTGGGAAATAAGTCCCTAAGAGGGCCGCTCAGGGTAATTACATCTTACTTCCGAACATCTCATATCATCAATAGGAAGAGGCTTCACGGCCATCTTCCAAGCTTATATGGTAGTCTAGTGAGACATTGTAGAATCAATGATTTACATGTCCTTACGCCTATTACATATTTCTTTATTATTTTTAATATCAGAAGTGTTTTCCTATGTCAGCAAAGTTCATCTTACTATATGAGATTCTCTTCGTTTTCGTTATCTCGTTTACTCAATTTATTTTTTCTTGTATATTCTTCGAGATGTGATATTACTCCATCTTCTTTACATTGTATCTTTTATAATTGCGTAAACTAATCTTAACTTTTGATGAACATAAATATATAAATCAAATTTAATTTAATATATCCAAAATATTACAATAAAATCAAATAAACGTCTAATTTAAAATCCACTATTAATTGTTAACATCTCGCTAACATAAAAATATATCATTTTATGAACATTTTTAGATCCCTACCTAGATCATGAAACCATATTTTTCATCATGTGGATGATAGATATCAGACAAAAACCTAGAGCACACACCGTGTGGAAAGCAAACCTTAACTCAACATGCTCCTCTATAATCCACGGCCCTCATCCTCAGGCACAACATGTGGAGAAAATTTTGCCAATTTGCTTTTAATATTATATTATACAGTCGTCTCAAAAAGTTTCTAGTTCAACCTGTTTTGCTGCCGACAGTTTTGAAATTGTAACGTTGAGAAGTAGGTTCCACACCATGATATGGGAACTACCATAATAAAACAGTCAATAATCTAAATGGAAACCTTAGTTTATTGGAGTACACATTCCACAAAGACCATACCAAATTAGATTTTGATCTAGTGCCAAAAAGCAATTTGTCGGTTGGATGTGATAACGCTAGTTCACATGCCTCAGAAGTCTCTTAGGACCCAGGGCCCATCTCCCATTACAGGATGTACCCAAAAGGATATGGGTCCTCCATTTGTCATATATCATTAAAAAAATGCAGGATTTTTTATACCAAAAATGTATTTCGTTAAGGAGTGAAATTATTTTTCATCATTTTTTTAATTGAAATTATTTTTATTATATTTTTTTAAATAAAAAATATAAATATATGATCGATCAAAGAAAGTGAGTGGTATGAGAGTACATTTTCAATAAAAAGTATTGTAAAAATCAAATTAAGTTCGAGAAATTTAGAAATAAAGTATCAAAGTCTTTGTACTTTGTATTCTTATCGTCATTATCTTCTTCAGCGTAAAGTTGAGGAGATAAAATAACTAAAGTGAGACAAGATATTTTTCCATGCCCATCCCAGCAAGTCAATCCAAAAGTTGTAGGTTTATATCCACTAGCTTGAGGTGATAGCCACCCTCCGTGCCCTCCAGAAGATGCAAGCCTACAATGAGGTGGAGAAGTGGGAAACATAGAGAAACTGTGCAATCTATGTCATCCTCTTCCTGGTTCCCTCGGCCCTCGGTCTCTCCCTAGAGAATTATATCCAATAGAGTCAGGGGGCACTTTACGAATAATACAAGGGGCATTCTCCCACTGGGCAATGAGGGTGCGGAGGTGCTCTACCTCTAGGTTCATAATTTTGAGCTTGCACTTGAATCTGCATTATGACATTAGATATAGTAGAAATTTTGTTGGCAGTAAAAAAATCTTGTGTAAATGTTCTTGATTAAACAAAATATAATTTGTATCTTTTCAAAGCCAAAAGAGAATCTCAATGCAGAAAATGTCCCATATTTTCTCGATCTTTGTTAGGAGCATGGTTTGAGTCTCCAAGAAAGACCATGTGCCGCAAAAAGGGTTATGGCCTGAAGGGTTAAAAAATGATTGAAGCCATTTCTAGGCCTACTCAATGCTCACACATAACCATAATATGTGTTTTAGTGACTCAATTTTAATGTAAGCATGGCATATAGGAGTATGAATCCACAGGTGTAGCAATCTATCTACCAATAGGAAGACCCTAGTACAAAATGAACAATCAAAGTAAGCCTTTTAAAGTTCAACCACCATAGAGCAAACATTGTGGAATCGTTTGTCTAAATTTTTTGTGATTCATTAAGGGGAGAGAGTTGTAGCTCATGGAACATCCTATTGAATTATCTAATATGGGAAAGGATTTAATCATTTCCTAAATAAATCCAACCGCTTATCAAAAACCCTTAATAAAGTGGCAGTGCACACTATGGCAACCTCCCACCATTCAATCCAGCCTTTGGCACCAAGAGGGTGTGGGACAAGATTATATATTTGCATGATGTGCATAAGGGTAGGCTATGCTTCAAATATGAAGTGTTGAAATAAGATTGGTTACTAAAAATTTTGGAAAAAGGAGTGTTGATCATTTTTGGCCACCATGGAGGAGCAACTTTCATTTATCAATTCAAGGTTTCCGGTGTACACATGCAGGGGAGGTATTTCAAAGCTTAGTCAGATTTCACAAAAAAAGGCTAAGTCTTTTGACTTAACTTATTCTCAAAAAAATTTGGTCTTCACATATTTAACAAAGGAGCAGTCATATATTTTGTTTGAAGCCTTCATAATTTTTACCCTTCGGACTTTGTGTGATACAATAAATATCACTTTTATTCAAATAAAAGTTTTGAAGGCTTAGGTATTTGAAACAATTGTTCTAACAAAATCTACGAGGAAATAGGTCTTTGAAAAAATGTTTGGCAAAATTGCTACATAATTTGCAACTCTCGTTTCAATCAAAATTATCAAAATCTTCATAAGAATTGGCCAAGTCCTTTAGTCTTTAGGAAAATTGCTTAAAGGTTGAGCCCTGAACAAAAGTGCCAAAAGTAAGAGCCAAATATGTGAGAGTTGAAGACCAAATGAAAATCCAAGTCACCAAATGTAAAACGCCGAAGGTCAAATTCCAAGCAAAACTTGTGAAGAAGAAATCTCTCATGCCTTAGTCGATTCTTCAACTTTACCCAGAGCCACGTGTTAGTATTTCGCATCCCCAAGCCTTTCCAAAAGTCTTTCAAAAGACTTAGTCAATTTTCAAGAAATCACATAGGGGAATCCACATAAACAAAAAGCCAAAATAAGTAGGTTAAATGAGATTTCACCATGTGGCATCATCCCAATGACCTAGATCCCTAGAACCATCCGTATTATATAAAAACCCTCAGAGTAACAGGTTAGCAGGATGCTTTCATGTGTAGTGATAACAATGACCCAACATCCCAGAGATGTATGTATACTATTAAGGCCTCCAGGTAAGTGGGTAAGTACGGTGATTCCACGTGGCATAATCCCACTTCATCTTGATATAAAAGGTTGAACTAGGTCATCATTCACAACAAAGCCCCGATCCAATTAAGTTGTGCTATGTGACAGTCTCTTAAGAGACCATGAACTAAAGGCAGTACCATTTGCCAAAAGCCCAAAGTTCTAAAAAAAGTGATGCATGGTGGAGGCAAGGATAAAAACTCAAGTGCTTGTGAAAATGAGAAGAGTCCATGTGGCGGCCAAGAAAAAGAAGGAAAGGACAGAGAGCTAAAGCCCACGAATGTTGATTAACTATCGAGTGGTAAGGCAAGTTTCTAGGTCAACAGAACCAATAATGCAACAAAGATAACATGTGGCAGCGATGACCTCAGTAGGCATGAGCTCATAAATTGATGGCCCATCTAACCATCAAAGATGTCAAATAATTGAGGATTGACTACGCATCCAACTCGACTCATAAAATTAAGTGCAGATCGATTTCTCACCTAGAAACAATCAGGTAGGTGGTAGAATTTAATGCAAAATTGATTAGCAGCACCCATCAAAGTATGACATGTGTATTAGGATCAATCACAAATCATATGAGATAATAAATAGTCTTAAATGATAAAGATGGTGTGGAAATCCACAGAGGGTGGCATTAAAGACAAAAATGACAAAATTAAGCAAAATTTTCTAAGGTAAGTAATCCCAAGAGATCTCCAGTTCCATCCATATGCATGAAGTGTCCAAATTTGGATATAATATCTGAGCAATTAAATATTAGTTGTTATACAACCAATGAGATAAAGAGGACAAGTTGATAGATGCAGGATCGAGGCAATTATCACCATACCTCAAGGATGCAATCAAAATTCTAATTGATTTAGGCCATCCTTATCTGATTGGAAGGAAGATTGTATGTCCCAAGCTTTGATTTTCATTTATTTCCTTCAGTTGTATTCTCTGTTGTAATCAATGACCCATGGGCCTTTTGTTGTCTATAAAATCCTAGGTCTTACATTATAAAATGGTCAACATTTTTTTAGCATGATAATGTTGCCAAAATTTGCCCTCCACAAGCCCTTTATTGCCCAAACCTTGCATTTTAATGAAGATTAAGTTCACCTCTCTTTGTTGTTCTGCATTTTGGGTGTATTTTGGTTCGTTGATATGTGTATGTGAGTAATTCTTACCCCTCTCATTGTTGTCCATTCCTTAGAATTTATGTGAAGATCTTGGCCCTTTTCTTGTATTTCATATTCTATGTGCATATAGTTCTATGTGGGCAGTATCTGTCGATTGTTTGTCAACCCTCTTAATGTTTTATTGTGTCCTACACCTTGTGAATAACTTATGTGATTAAAGTGTTTATATCAGAGCCCGTGTGATATTTTCTTATCTTCTACAATCTATAATGTGTTCTTTAAGGCCTTTAGAGGTGGTATCTCTAGTCTTGGTGCATCACCACTTTTATATTTGAGCATTTATCTTCCCTTTTCCCCCAAAAGTTTTAGGATCAAGATTAGTTGTAGATTTCCTTTTAGCTCTTTTAGGCTTGCATGTTGATCCTAAATTAGGTGCATTTAGATTAGAAGAAATTTGACCTTCTCCATAGGTTCGTCCTAAGGAGTGAAAGTGACCCACACCTTGGGGGACAATCCCTTTATCCCACTAAACCATTTATTTGAATTCAACAAGTGCACAATTCAAGTGACAATAGTTTTTGGCACGCCCAGTGGGACTCAAATCTACAATCACCTAATTAGAAGTTAGATGCTTAAATATTATGAATTGAGATATAACTTTGTGGAAAAGTAAGTGTTGACTATCCTTAGAGCATTGAAGAAGATCACACACATGCTCTCTAATAACAAGATTCAACTGATGGTTTCACATCCAAGTGTGAAAAAGTTTATGTTGAGCAAAGATATCAATGAAAATAGAGCTGGTTGGATCACCAAGGTGATGGAGTATGACATTGACATCAAGATCACCAAGCTCATAAGAGGAAAATGATTGTGTGAGCAATTAGCAACTGATCTAGAAGCTAAAAGTAAAACAATCCTTATGTTGCAAGAGGAACAACCAACTGATCAGGATCCTCCTAGTTACTAGACTCAGAGCATGAAGGCCTTTCTCTAATCAAGTGAGTATCCACAATGGATTGACAAATCCAAATAAGACATTTCAAGTTTCAAGTTATTCATTATTTGTTTGTTAATTATGTGTTATTTAAAAAATATATCAATGGGTTCCTCCTAAGATGTATGGATCAAGATCAGACTGTAAAAATCCTTCAAGAGTTTCATGATGGATTATAGAGAGGACATTACTCCCCCAAAACCACTACTATCAAGATCATGAGGGCTAGCTATTACTAGCCAGGTTTATTCAAATATGCTCATAGATGGGTAATAAGTTGCAAACAATGTGCTTTCCTTATAGGCAATTAGAGGCTAGCAATGCTTCCACTTTGTCCAACTCAAGCTGACCATCCATTCTCTCAGTGGGGTCTGGATTTCATTGGAATGATCAACCCTCCCTCAAGTGCTAGACACAAGTGGATTCTAACAGCCACATACTATTTCAAAAGATGGATAGAGGCAATGGCCCTCAAAGAAATAATTGAAACATCCATCTTGGATTTTTATGAGGGAATTGTGACCAAATTTGGTGTTCTAGCCACCATCATCTCAGATAATGCCATGGATTTTATTGGGACTAGAATAAGTGAGTGGGTAGTAGGACATAAAATCTATTTGATCACCTCCTCAAACTATTACCCTCAAGGTAATGGTTTGGTTGAGTCAACCAATAAGAGCCTAATCCACATCAAGTAAACCATGGAGGAGAATTAAGGGACTTGGCATGCACAACTTAAAGCAACCCTAAGGGTAGATAGAATAATGCCAAAAATTGAAATTACTAACTCTCTCTTCATGTTGGTTTATGGGAGGGAGGTTAGGCTACCTATATCACTAGATCTACCCTCATTATAGCTCGCCCACCAGTTGGAGCTAATTGAGAATGATCTTATAACAGTGAGACTAGTTGAACTAATGGAGTTAGAGGAGACCTAAGAACAAACGATGCATACTTTGGAGCTTCAACAAGCTCAAATGAAGAAAACCTTTGATAAGAAGGTTATTGACATAAGTTTATAGGAGGTAGACTTAGTACTCATATAATATGTGGATAGATCAAAATTCAGGAAGCATACAAAGTTTGATACCATATGGAGTGTTCCTTATGTCATCATAGGTTGCAAGTAGGTCAATACTTTTCATCTCTCAAGACTAAATGGAGAGGAGCTACCGATCCTAGTCAATGGGATCCATCTAAAACACTACTTTTGAAGTGTTTTTCAATTTTTATATAGTAGTCTATATTCATTTTATTTTCTCTAAGTGTTTTGGCATAGTAGTTTAGTCTTTTCTTTCCTTAAGTTCTTCTACATGCGTGTTTCTTCCTTTCTTCCTCTTTTTGATTGAAGGTGAATCTAAGTTCAAGTTATCTTGTAGTGGGCAAGTAGGTTACAATTGGGTTACATTTTCAGATTGAGGAGTTTTAGGTTTATATGAATCCATGCCCAATGAATTGCTTTTAAGGTAGCTGGTCTAAGTGCTTAGTAAACAAGCAAGCCACAAAGGTTGCCAAGAATGTTGACCATTTTTGGTCACCATGAAGGAACAACTTTTATTTATCAGGCAAGGTTTCAGATGTAGGCATGTAGGGGATGTCTTTCAAATCTTAGTTGGAATTCATTAAAAAATGGCTAAGTCTTTTGACTTAGCTTATTCTCAAAAGACATTGGTCTTCACATCTTTGGCATAGGAGTAGTCAGATATTTTGTTTTAATCCTTCATAATTTTTACCCTTCGAAATTTGTGTGATACAAAATTTGGAACTTTTGTTCAAAAAAAATTTCTTAAGGTTTAGGTCTTTGGAATAATTATTCTAACAAAATCTACAAGGAATTAGGTCTTTAGAAAAATTGCTCAGCAAAATTGCTACACAAGTCAGAACTCTTGTTCTAAGCAAAATTACCAAAAGCTTGAAAAAAAATGGACAAGTCTTTTAGTCTTTGGTAAAATTGCCCAAAGGATGAGCCATGAACAAAAGTGTCAAAAGAATGAGTTGACGATGCATAAGCTGAAGACCAAAAGGAAATCCAAGTCATCTAATGCAAAGTTTTGAAGGTCAAAGGCCAATAAAAATTTATGAATAAGAAATATTTTATGCCTTAGTTGATTCTTCAACTTCACTTGGAGCCACATGTCAGCATTTCTTGGCCCTAGGCCTTTCCAAAAGTATTTCAAAAGACTTAGTCAATTTTCAAGAAATTACCCAGGTGAATCCACATTATCAAAAATCAAAGTAAGTGGGTTAAATAAAATTTCAACATGTGGCATCATCCCAATGACCTAGAGCCCTAGAACCATCCATACAATTCGAAAACCCTCAGAATAGTGGGTTAGCAGGATGCTTCCACATGTCACAATACCAACAACCCAACATCCCAGAGATATCCATACAATATTAAGGTGCTTGAGTAAGTGGATAAGTGGAATGATGCCATGTGGCATAATACCACTTCTCCTTGATATAAAATCTGAAGAGGGTCATCATTCGTGATAAAGCCCCTATCCAATTAATTCATACCACATGATAGTCTCTCAGGAGCCCATGATCCAAATGTAGTACCATTTTCCAAAAGATTAAAGTTCCAAAAAAGTGATGCATGGTAGAGGTAAGGCTAAAAACTCAAGTACCTGGGCAAATGAGAAGAGGCCATGTGGTAGCCAATGAAAAGTAGGAAAGAATAGAGAGCTTAAGCCCACAAATGTCGATTAGTTTCTGAGTGGTCAGGAAAGTTTCCATGCCAGTAAAAATGAATAACAAAACAAAGATAACATGTGGTAGAAATGTCCTCAGCACGCATGAGCTTCAAAATTGATAGCCCATCTAGCCATCAAATACATAAAAGGTCAAGGATTGATTACGCATCCAACTCAACTCACAAAATCAAGTGTAGATCAATTTCTCACCTAAAAATGATCAAGAAGGTGGCAAAATTTAATGCAAAATTAAATAGCAGTACCCACCAAAGTATGGAATGCACATTGGGATTAAGCGCAAAGTATATAGAACAAGAAAGAGTCTTAAATGTTAAATATGGAATGGAAATCAGTAGAAGGTGGCATTGAAGACAAAAATGGTGGAATTAAGAAAAATATTCCAAGGCAAACAATCCCAAGAGATCACCAGTTGCATCCCTATGCATGAAGTATCCAAATTTGGATTTAGTAGTTGAGCGATTAAATTTTTGTTTTTATACAATCAATGAGAGAAAGAGGACAATATAATAGATGTAAGATCAACTTAATTACCACCATACCTTAAGGATGCAATCAAATTTATAATTGATTTAGGCCATCCCTATCTGATTGATAGGAAGATTGTGTGACCCAAGCTTTGATTTTTATTTATTTTCTTCAGCTGTATTCTCTATTGTAATAAATGGAATGTGGGCCTCTTATTGTTTATAAAATCTTAGGTCTTACATTATAAAATGGTTAGATTTTTTTTAGCACAATGATGCTGCCAAAATTTTCCCTCCATGAGCCCTTTACCATCCAAACCTTGCATTTTAGTGAAGATTAAGTTCACCTCTCTCTGTTGTTCTGTATTTTGGTTTGTTAATCTTTGCCTATGGGCAATTTTTGCCCCTCTCATTGTTGTCCATTCCTTAGCACTTATGTGTAGATCTTGGCCCTTTTCTTATAAGTCATATTCTGCGTGCATATAAGTCTATGTGGGCACTATCTATGGATCGTTTGTCATCCCTCTTAATGTTTTATTGTGTCCTACACATCCATGTGAATCACTTATGCAATTGAAATGTTTATATCATACCTTGTGTGATATTTTCTTGTCTTTTGAAAATTTTAGTGTGTTCTTTAAGCCCTATAGAGGTGCTCTCTAGTCTTGGTGCATCAACACTTTTATATTTCAACATTTCTCTTCCCCTTTCCCCACAAAAAAATTAGACTTAAGATTAGCTATAGATTTACTTTTAGATCTTTTAGGCCTATATGTTAATCCTAAATTAGGTGAATTTAGATTATAAGGAATCTAACCTTATCTAGAGGTTCATCCCAAGAAGCACAAGTGTCTCACACCTTGGGGGATGATCTCATTGTTCCACTAAACCATTTATTCAAATTCATTGGCTCCATGGTTTGAGTGAAAACAAGGAGAAAACCATTTAATGTGTAACTTAATGGGTTGGTGGGCTGAGAGAAGGATATCAATGAGAAATTTGTGCAACCTATAAAAGCATTAAGAAAAGGAAAAATCATCTTTCAAGCAAGTAAAATTTTATCTATCCACTTAAAAAAATTATTAGCTTCTAGGAATTTTTTTGACCAAGTCAACTAAGGAGTGGCATGGGAGTGTGTGTAGTGATGATTAGGATCATACAAACCTATTGTTTTCTACATATAAAACCATGTTCTTTTTCACTAGCACACAATCTAATGGGAAGAATCCATTCCATATCTAATGGGAAGAATCCATTCCATGTTTTCTATAGATTCAATCATGTTAAAATGTCTATAAATGATCTAATTTTCCATGGGAAGTTCCTCCAATGCCAAAATGACTCTATTTCTATGATGACATTGGAAGCATAGAGTTTAACAAGGCCTAAGGATCACCCATCAAAATAAAAACCCATACAAGTGACATGATTAGATGGGTCCATTACCTAGTACACTAAAATCAAGGCATAAAGTGGTGTTATCAAAGTGATGACTGCCACATCCTATTTCATGGTAGGACATGTGATAGGCAACATTAGGTTAAATCATTTTTTATACCATCTACAAGGGAAAACCCATAATTTTAACTTCTTGTAAACATAACACATACATTTTAAAAAATTGCTGACGATTGGACCTAGCCATATACTTTTAGGTTGGGTGATGTAAACCATTCACATTCCATGAAAAAATATTAACGAGTAATTATCAAGGATCATATCCTTGCCACATGGCTTGTAAGTGTCAAAAATTTATTGCTCTAGAGAATTTGTTGTTGAATTTTGGTGAGAAATTCTACAATTTGTATTGGTCGCCTCTCTTCTTGCACACAATCTTCCTCCTTTTTACCTAAAAAAGGGCTCCAAAGTGTCACATCATTATCAACAAGGAAAAATGGGGGTTTACCTTGGCTATGGGGTCAATCAAAAGGGAATACTCCCCATTGTAGAGATTTTTGAAGTCAAAGACTTTTGTGACTTGATAAAAGAAAATTAGCTAGAATTAAAGACTCTTAAGACTTGAAAAATAAATTAACTTCTTGGGGAGTGTTTGAAACTATCAACCTAGTTTTAACTTAAGGGGTTTATGTAACTAGATGCTAAGAAATTGATGAGATTTTTGAAACACCATTGAATACAAACAAATTAGGGTTAGAAATATTGTTGTCATTGGAAGCTTTATCATTCTGATTATTATTTTTGTTCCATTGGTCCATGACTTACCAACCATCATTGGTCCATTCTTGGGGCTTTCCTTGATTATTCATGGGTTTGGTTGGAGGATGTGTTTGGCAAATTTATATACAACACTCATTGAGTGAACCATTGCATACCAACATGTACATCACCTATTTCCCTAAGGTCCATTGTGAGGTTAACTTCCACCCAAACTCTCCTCTAGGGTCTAGTGGCATAACTTGTTTATATCAAAGCACACAAAATGACCAAAGGGTTTTACAAATTATTCCATAAATGTCCATAGAGGAATTGAAAAAATATGGAATTCTACCCAAACATGGACCTTAAGCTTAAATTTATCATAAGCTATAAAGTCTCTAGACCAAGGGGTAACAACCAACAAAGCACTCCTAATATACCATGCTCCATGTTTAGGAATAGTTGCACACTAATTAGAGACTGCAAACCTAAAAATTAAAAATCCCTTAGTCAAGTTTCTCACCCAATCTAGCTTAACACCATTAGGTTGCCATGTTGTCTGGACACAACTTTTGAGAATGGATTTAGAGGGTATTCCACCCATAATATATCCACTAAGATTATGGAGTTCAAGCCACTAGCATGCATTTTAGAATTTAGGAATTTACAAAAAAACATTAGTAGGATTATCCTAATACTTTTATAAAAGACATCTAAGTTTTCTTGGCATTGTGATTTCCACCTCCAATTTTAACTACATATAACAATGCAAGCTCATGTGGGAAAATCATTAAATAGAAATACTTTTGAAATGACATATGACTAAGTTGTAAGCAATTGTATTCTAATAAAATAAATAAAAAGTTTTGGAGATCTAAATAAATCGTGGAAGTATGACAATCAAGGGGGACACAAGACTATAGGTCATGGTAGATGTGACAAACACTTAATGAAAGATATTTTCATTAATTTTCATGGTAAATGAGAGCAAAGTATATCTCCATCTAGAAAATGTGAAATACAACCCCTATAGACACCTGCAAATTCCCCCTAAGTATTTATTAAGTATCAAATTGCATGTTTCTTTTATGATTGTGTACTTGTAGATTTTTGGTTTAAAATAGACATTATTTGACAAATTTAATAGCTTTTAGTGGTCCCCACTTTTTTTATTAGCACCCTCGAGTAATAATTTTATCCATACTTAAATTTTCCACCACTCTTCCTTCATTGTCCTAAGCATGCCTACACGATCATGGAAATATTCGATGGGCCCTTATGCTTTTTAGCCCATACAACTTGTATTCCATCTTTTTATCTATTTCAACCATTATATGTTTATTTATGCACCTTAATAAGGTATTAATTGGAATTCAACACATACACCCTAGTTTGTTTAGGTATCTAGCACTTGGAAATGATTATTTGTTGTTCATAGGAATGTATTGAGAATTTTAAATCATTTTAGAGAAATTAAGCAATCATTAGACTATTCATTGGAGCATAAAAGTTCATGTTGGTGACTCATTGCATTGCACAGGTTTCCTTGGCTAATGAACTATTAATTATTAGATTGTTTTATTCGATATTGTACATCGTTGAGGAGCATGGAAGATATCGAGATAACTTAGTTATTCCTTGGTATTTCATAGGCCCCAAAACATATATTATTTTCCTTATGTTTTTAGATATAAATGCTTGCTTATATAAAAAAGTCCATTTTCCTAATGATTTGAGCGGTGTGAAAAATTGAGCAAAATAGATCAAGTAAACACAATCATCAAATTAAAATTTGCATACATGATTTTTTTTAAGAGTGAAACTTGATAATCTAGACAATGGGTGCTTTAAACACCATGCTATTGATATTGTTCTTTGATCATCACAAGTTTTCTAGGTTATCTTTTGATTATTGTTGAGCCTTATTTTTCAATGTCATATTCTGAAGATTATCGTCAAATCTCTTTGAGAATTAGATAATATTAAACATTGAATTTATCTCTATTTATCTAGTGGTGTAATTAATTAATTAGGGTTGGTTTTCTATTTTACATCTATTTTAGGTGTAGTTAAATGTTTTTGGGTATTTTTTTGTTATATTAGTTTAGATTCATTTATTCATAATACATTTTGGTGAACCTATGCTCTCTTACAACCATTTATAAGATTATATATTATTTGTTAGGGTAAATATGAATTTATCTATTTTCATAGGGCTTCTTACATTACATTCTTTCAAATCTAATAGCCCTAACTCCTTATTGTTTCATTCCAAACTCAATGTTGGTTTTTACTGAATAATTCCCAAACCCTATGACACATTCATAATGTTTGTATTTAACATTAGATCTATTAATAATATTATGATTCGTATTTACATGTAAGGGGTAATATAATATATGTGTGAGAAATTAAGTTAGTATTATTATTGTGTTAGAATAATTGTACGTGAGTTGTGATTGTCACAACTCACCTTTATAATCTATAAGAAAGATTCTGAGATTGTTGAGAGGTATATGAGATATAGCTAAGTTGAAAGATTTTTGGGATCCATGATAAACTTTGAGTCTTATTATCAAGGAATGTAATAAATCTCTAAATTGTAATGCTTGTTCAAGAATAAAAAACACTCGGAATGAATCAAAGAAGTTTTTTTCTCTCCAAAACTCTACCAAAATAATATTTGGTATCAGATAACGATCATGTCATGTTCATTACATCTATATTGCCCTATAATATGAAATCATTTCATTATGTGATTTTGTATTGGTTTAACAATGTTTTGTTTTTGCAATCATTAAGGTAGATTCATGAATATGTGATTATCATCTCGAACATACATTCTGCATGAGTAAATATGTTGATATAAATGAGAGAATAATGAATTTATTTTATCTCTTTATGACGCTAGCTGTACCAAATCTCTTATAACTTGAAATTAGTGTTTGATTTTATTGAGCTTTTTTTGGTATCTTTTGGCAATCTACAAAAGATATTAAGAAGTTATCCCTAAATCCGCTCAAGCTCAAATTCATCAACAAAAATTTGTCCATGCAAGACGTGTCTTTAAAAAGTTAAATGTTTTGATTAATTGTCTTTACATCAGTCTGTAGCATAGTTAACTTTTAGTGTTTATTTTTTTGACCTTTAACATCTTTTTTGGGTCAATAGTTTATGTTTTGTGGTTGAGTCAAATCATTTGTAGATATTTTATATAGGCGACCCTTTTAAGTTGTCACTATTTTGTTAGTTTATTAAAATTAATATTCAATTTGTTTTTGTCCTTAAGTCTTCACAATTTTATAGTCATAATTTATTTTGTGTATTCACATCAATATCATAAGTTTTATGTATGTCGTTTATTGTCATGATCAATTCATATAAAAATAAGGTGTAATTTTATTATCATCAAAAGTCAAATAATTTTATAATATATAAATTTTAAAATATAAAAATGTATTAGTGGATGCATTATCACTTGTATGTGATGTTCATATTGTAGGGTAGGGGGATTTCTCTTGACATGCAGTTGAACTTCAAAGCCAAAATTTCTAAGTAGCAAACTTATAAGAGGATGGAGGCAATGGAGGCGGAAGGAATTTTAGGGACCTCTCATCAACCACTAGTGATGGGGTTGCTTTATGTATTAGTGGCATGTTTATTCATATTTTTCCTCTGAAGTGTTTTCATGTTTTCATTGTGTGCTAAATAAACCCCTGTAAAAACATTTGGAAAATATTTGTATTCCAAATAAGCATAATCTTTGAGGGCAGAAGAATATTTCTATGTAAACTCGACATGGATGGTTTTCCCAATAGTTCTAAGCTCTAAAAAGCTAGAGGATTCTAAATTTGGGAACCTAGGGGATGAGAACAGACCCACAAAATTCAGATTGTAGTTACACCTTCACAAGATTAAAGAGACAACTTGATGGAGTTGTACCAAGTCTAAGAAATGTTTTCAGAGAACATCATCAGCAAGAGATGTTTTCTTTACCCATTTTCACACTAAGAGGGGAAGGGATGTTAGGAATATTATGCTTAGTATTCACATGTAAAGGATAATATAAAAGGACTATTTCGAATAATTTGGACTTATACCCACTAAAGTGGAGCGGAAAAAAAAAATTCCAATTTTTTTTTTTATATTCCAAATAAATTGGACTATTTCAAACCATTTGGGCATAGATCATTTCGAATAAATTAGACTATTTCAAATAATTTGGACTTATACCCACTAAAGTGGAGTGGAGAAAAAATTCTCCACTTATTTTTCTATATTCTAAATAAATTGGACTAGTTCAAACCATTTGGATACAAATCATTTCAAATAAATTGGACTATTTTGAATAATTTGGACTTATACCCACTAAAGTGAACTGAAGAAAATTTTATCCAAAAATAAGTTTTCTATATTCCAAATAAATTAGACTATTTCAAACCGTTTGAACACATATAATTTTAAATAAATTGGATTCTTTTGAATAATTTAGACTTATACACACTTAAATGGACTGGAGAAAATTTTCTCCAAGAATAATTTTTCTATATTCGAAATAAATTGGATTATTTCAAAACATTTAGGCACAAATCATTTCAACTAATTTGGACTATTTTGAACTTATTCTATATTCCAAATAAATTCCTAAATAATTTGAACTATTCTAAATAATTTGGACAATTCCTAATAATTTAGACTATTTCGAATAAATTGGACTTATACCCACTAAAGTGCAGTAGAGAAAATTTTCTCCAATTTTTTCTTATATTCCAAAACAATTGGATTATTTCAAATCATTTGGGAACAAATGATTTTTATTAAATTGAACTATAAATATATGATATTATGATGCTAATTATCATCATATGACATCGACATCCAAAATGTAAGTCCCAAAAGGGAAAGCAACAAAAATCAAGGGACAACTTCAGAGATAAAACAAAAATAAGTAGCATACATCACAAAGAGCAATCAAGCAAAACATTACATATTAAGGATGAATTTGGATCATGTTACTTTGCATGCAGGTCCATGATTACTAGTCATCAAGCCATTATGTTTATCGGGTCCATATACACCACAACCTTACAATGACCACCACCATGTACCTTAGCCTTTTTCACATCCAAAGCATCCACCACACCTTGGATTGAACATAAGTCAAATAAATAATGGGTTGCTGATACAAGGGCATCTGAGTAAAATTTGTTGATGAAGGGAAGTAGAGATGGTAACAGTTCCAACCAAAAATGTAAAGAAGGGGTAGTATCTTGCACGCCCTCCACCATAGCCATGTAATGATCATACAACTAACATAATGAGATTCTAAATCCTAAAAGACACTTAGAGGAACCAAACCAAGATAGTGCGGACCAAAAAGAAGTAGAGCAGGCCCAATTACCACTTCAAAGCCAGTCAACCAACCAATGAAGCAACCTCAAAATTCCTTCCATACAAAGGCCATACCACTTGATGAGATTCCTCCCTATTTTGGACCACCCAGGGTAGGTTACTATCAAATCACGTGGCACATCCATATTGGTTTTATTATGCTAGATAAAATGAAGGTAATCCTCACCAATACTAATATGAATTACCTCTAAAACCTCCACATTTGGAAGCCAAAAGATCATACAAAGTCTAAGATTTGAGACACTATCTTAGAAAGCCATTTCATAATGCTCTACACAAAGTGATAAAATAGGGGTAGGAGTGACTAAGTTTGACACAACAACATACATTTTCATAGTAGAGGCAATCCAATGAGGGGAAAAAATCAAGAATGAATACAATAAGGATAGATAAATTCTAGTAGTTAATCACTTTGAGTGAGTTTATGCCTATCATGACAAAACACTATACACTTGAGGGATTAATGTGCAACCATGAAGTTAAAATCCATTTACATGTTAGGAATAACTTTTACATTAATGTGAATTTGAGGTATTTATCGAGAGGTAAATTGTTATAGGTTAATTATTATTTGGTAGTTAATATTTGGTTAATCAGAATATTATTTTAAATAATATTACGATTAGATTATATTATTATTATATAATTATTATACGGATAAAGAGGTTGAGATTTTATAGGGATTTGGGAATCCCTTATTATAGGAAATATTATTCCTATATATTTATATTATGTTTGTATTGATTAATTAAGGGAGTATGCATAATGTTTTGTGATTAAAATCTCATATTTAGCTTCTTTGTGCATGAGATAATTATTTGAATATTATATAAATTTACAATAGTGGCATCAGAGCAAGAGGTTCTGATGGTTTAATAATTGTGTAGGAGAAGTATTTGGTACTTTGTACTATGCTTCACCTATGTATTCAAGGGATTTAGTGGGTAGATCTCACGGTTCAAGAATTGTAATTAAAAGAGAATGAGTAGATCTATATAATTAACTGCTTGGTGACCATGTTGTGAAGAGGAATCTTCAATTGGTTATTTGATGATTTGCATTTGACATGAATGGAACATGGGAATCTACAAAAATGATTAGTGGCTATTATTTTATCTATGTGATAATATAGATGTCGTTATCATGTCCCATAGACCTACTCATCATGCAATTCCTATTCAACATCAATCCTTTAGCAATGTCTGACTTTCACATAGTCATGTTCACTCAGATCATGTCTTTATTCCCTACCATCGAACATTATATGTCTTCATTCTAGGAGTTCTATTTCATGAATAATTTTCATGTATGCAACCTACTACATTTCTATTATCTGCTGTCAAATAGAAGATTTTATCACATGCATAGCCTTCCTTGGCATCGCCCGTGCAACTATCAACCATTCCAAAAATCATGTAATTGATTTGATTATATCAAGTTCAATTTATATAGCGTGATGGTTACTGCAAATCGGTCTTGTAAGTTGCATCATGTTATTTTTCAAAAGGTCAAAATAATATTGTGATTTCATTTAGTTTGAAGTTGTTTAGTTGTTTATTAAGGTAAATTTAAATAGTGAAGTCCATGTCAATATTAAGTTTTTCATAAAGTTCTTTTTTAATACTTTTTTAGTGGTCTTTTGATGGTATTTTGTCTCTAAGTCTAGACAAGAGTCTAATACTTAAAATTAGGGTCAATTAAGATTGTCATTTATAAAGCCAAAGGTCTTGTTTTGCATTATTTATATAATCTAGTCCATGTCATCAAAAATGAAAATAAATAATTTTTATACGGTCCATCTTTAGTGGTATATGGGTTAAAAATTTGATATAGTTTAAATTGACTAAGGTGTCAAGTTTTATAATTCATTTTTGTCAAGAGTATTCAAGTTGTTTTAAAAAATATATATCAGTGTTTTTTTAGAAAGTTTTTTTTAATTGAGTCTTATTTAGGTGAATTAGATTAATGTCAATTTTTGAGTCATTTTTAAAGTGTTGTCCAAAAAATCAAAATTAAAAATGAGTCAAAAGTCAAAGTCATTTAGGCTTAAGTGTAAAGTCATTGTCAAAAATTGTCTTACTGGATGCATTTTCGCTTGTAAACGATGCCCATATTATGAGGAGATTTCCCTCAAAAAATTCATACATCAGAGCTTCAACAATACATGTGCTGAGTAAGTAGTGAACCAATTAGAGGTAGGAGGATACATAGAGGATGTAGGTCTTTCAACGACCTCTCGTCAATCACCAATGACAGAGCCGTACCAATGATGTGGTGACATTTTATGTGATATATTTTTTATTTCTACTGTGTGTTTTTCATAATAAGAATAGAAGAATATGCCTATTCAAGATATATAATTTGTGTACAAATTCCAAACATAATTTTTTGAGGTGAAAACATTGTGAAAGGACATAAAGCACTAATGTAAGTCAGTTCTGAATCTTAAAAAATTTTGTGGTAGAGATCTAGAAAACCATAGGAGGTGAACAATTGATAGGTTCTATCCATGTCAAGGTTTGTGATAAACTTGTAAAACCATGGGAGGAGTGAGGCTCTCTTTATATCAAGGTCATGAGCCACATAGTTTGGCATGCTACAAGAGGTGAGCATACTGCAGATAAGAGTGTGAATATGTTTGCACCATGTAAAAACTATGGGGGGATTGTTAGGAATAGCTTTTACATTAGTGTTAATTTGAGGTATTTACTGAGAGATAAATAGTTATAGGTTAATTATTATTTGGTAGCTAATATTTGGTTAATCAGAATATTGTTATAAACAATATTATGATTAGATTATATTATTGTTATATAATTATGGTACGGGTAAAGAGGTTGAGAGTATATAGGAATTTTAGAATCATTTATTATAGGAAATATTATTCTTATATATTTGTATTATGTTCATATTGATTAATTAAGAGAGTATGTAGAATATTTTGTGATTAAAATCTCTCTGTGTATTTGACTTCTCTGTGCATGAGATAATTATTTGCATATTGGCTCTTTGAATTTACAACATTACACATGTCAAATCTCTAGTATGCCTAAAATTGAATGTAGCAAGTCTAACAAAATTATAGAAAGTCCCATCAATTATAGGTGACATCACAGGTCCACCAAATCAAGTCCCAACCATTGATCATATACATTATCCATCACTACATTGGTCACTTGGTCTACCCCCAATTCACAAGGAAATATACTTGTTTATTAGCTTCCCTAAAGCAATGTGATGCTAACCAATATTCCATTTCATCCAGGAGAGGCCAAATCAGGTGGAGGATGTTGTTGAGTCACCAAGCCTTAGCATGTTGATTATGAATCACCTCCACTATGAGATTGGAATATCCTTCAATTATCAAGTATTCAATTCTGTATTATCTTATAAGTTATATGCCTAGGATCACTACTTAGGCTTTGGATTCATTGTTGATTTTATCAGTGAGGTTTGCTCAGGCGACACCAGAGAAAATTTTAGTGGCTATTTATATCCAAATGGATATAAGTAAGTTTTTTTTAATTTTGAAAATGGCTAATTCTATGAAAATATACATAAGTCAAATAGCTTAAATTTTATACAATATCATAGTTTGGGACACAGATTCGCCTTATAGATTATACTTGATCTTATTTCAAGACATAGATTCATCAGAATTACTATACATTTATGGGTCTGATTTGCTAAAAAATTATATGAGACATGTATAGGTTAGTCTAGAATCACCAGGTGTGTGTGTGTGTGTGTGTGTGTGTGTGTGTGTGTGTGTGTAATAAGGACCACCTAGGACACAATAAGCTTAATGTCATAATTATATTTATTATGTGAAAATATTTTTAATATTCTTTGGCTGCACATGTTTTTCCTTCTATATGGTTTTAATAACTATAAAATTTAATAATAAATAAATTTCAAACCTAATGTTTATTTTATTTTTAGCATAAAATGTGGTGCAGGTGGAATTAAAACTACGGGGATTGAGGTTTAGATCTTACCTTATTTTTTAGTTAATTTGTGTTAGCATATTGTGGGGCTCAAGGCAAAATTTAATGTTGGTCCAACACATCACCCGATAAATTAATGAAAGTTGCTTGAATACATATGTGATGGTTTCTCGATTTTTCTTTTCATTTATGAAATCTCTTACTGTCAACAAAACTTTGGTAGTCAAAAGATTAGGATGAGAGGTTGGAAATGAAGGAATATACAATTTCTAAGCTAATTTTCTTGTGATTATAACTACAAGGTATGAATTTGTGTTTCTTTATTCTGAACACTAAGAGCAGTTATGTGCATGCATACTCATCTATCTTGAAATGAATAAATATAATGATAAGTTCTCTGAAAAATATTTTTTTAAAGATTTTTGTTGATAGTTTCTTATTTTTTATAATCATTGATTTAAGCTATTAGCAAAAGCGAAGATTTGATAGTCAAAATATTGGGATGAAATGTTGGAAATGAAGGTGCAAATAATTTCTATGTTGGTTTCCTTGTGATTGCAACTGCAAGGTATGAATTTGTATTTATTTATTATGAAGACTGAGAGCAATTATTTGCATGCATAATCGTTTGTCTTGAAATGAATAAATATAATGATAAGTTCTCTAAAAAGCATTTTTTTAAATATTTTTGCTAATGATTTTTTGATTTATTTAGTCATTGATGCAATCTATTAGTGGAAGTGAAGCTCTAACAGTTGAAATATTAAGATAAGGTGCAGAAAATTTTAAAGTTAGTTCCTTGTGATTGCAACTGCAAAGTATGAATTTGTGTTTGTTTTGTTCTAAAGACTAAGAGCAGTTGTTTGCATGCATAATTGTTTATCTTGAAATAAATAAATATAATGATAAGTTCTTTAAAAAATATTTATTTTAAAATATTTGTTCAAAACACTGTGCATGTTGGTTTTATTGAAAATTTTATGTATATCTGTAAATCTTTTCCTTAAACTCAAAATCTATGAAATGGGTATTTTCAAGTTAGTCAAAAATGTGGTTGAAATGATCATAAGGCTTTGTTGTGTTTATTCTTTTTATTCTATGTGCACTATTTAAAATAAGAATTTTGCATGTTATTATTTCTCAGAGGAAAACTATTTTTTGTTTGTTTAAAAAGAGTATTTCTCAGAGGAAATCGGTTTCTTATTTTAAAAAAATTAGTATGTGGTAAAGACCGACTATATAATATAATAAACTGAGTATAACAAAAATTGTGACAAAAAATCAGAGCATAGAGTATAAGTAATAAATTGACTATGGGGCCATAAGGAAAAAAAATTATGAAAATAGAGGATGACATATCTAAAATAACTCGAGTACATATAGTAAGATCATATGTATTACTTAGTATAAATTGAGTATAGACCTTTGTAAGTCTCTCAAAAGATTAATCTAGGATTGACCATTAAATTATGATATTTGACATTGAATTATGAGTATGTTAGTTTGTTGTTTTAGTTGCTCTTAGTTATAATAGTTATTAAATTTTTCTTTTTGTTGTGTCGTTTTCATTGATAAAATATTTTTATATAATTATAAATCTTTCCTTCAAGAAATTGCTTCTTCTATAAGATTTACTTTATTAGATAGGTTAGATTATATTATTTGAAATCTAATTCACATATACATATATTTGATAATTGAGATATCATTACTTATTTTTAGGTGTCAAATTTAAAATTACCAATGTAAAAGTTAATTGAATAATTAGAATAGTGATTTCATCCTTGAAGGGAGTGCTTTGTATTGGTGATTCATAAAGTTAGAATTGAAAGTTTTTTAATTTGTAAAATGTCTACTCCTAGTTCGAGTGCTAGGAAATTAATAGAGGGTTCATCGAAGGGAAATACCTTGTTGTTATATTTTGTAAACATTAACAAGAAAGACCTTTAAAAAAATACTAGTTTAGAAAAACAACTAGAATCAGATATTCTTTCTCATGATCAAGATCATGTTCAATAGGGTTTTGATCACTTTCAATCAGTGGATGCAAGTAACAATGCCAATGATCATGAAACAACTAGTTTAAGATAAATTGGTTTTGAAAGTGTTGATTATTCAACCTTACAAATAGTTTATGAAATTCATCATAGCTTTGCAAAAGGAAGTCAAACGAACAATAAATTATAAGGAGTTTTCAAGCTAAATAAGTTTTTAAAAATTCTTTCATTGAACCTATTTTGAGTGAAGACACTAATGAGCCACCAAAAGAATCTAGATGTAGGATATTTGGTTGGAAATTGGGGAGGGATAAACACTTGTGGTTAAAACTAGATACCATAGAGAAGCATGTGGCGAAAGTATATAAATATAAAATTATAAATAGAGAGGAGAAATCTGTGATACGATGGTGAATAAAATAAGAGTCCCTTCATGTTACGTATGCAATTGAATATGATGAATACCTAATAAAATAATAGAAACTTCATGCAAGTAGAATAAACATTACAATTTTATTTAGAAAAATGATAAGAATCAACCAAATGTCAAAGACTATACAACTTTGTGTTATTTTTCACATTTTAAACAAAGGTCGACCAATGACCAATTATCTAGGATATAAAGACATGCTATAATTTTTTAGCATCCCAAGCTTTCTAAATACTTATTGGTTAGTTACTAATAGTTGGAAATGGGATAAATGTTTTGCTGAAGTAAAAAAAGAGGATCTTCAAGAGAAGATAAAGCTTTCAAGATACATACCATTGTCATTGGATGAAGTTACAACCACTGATAACACTTCTTAGATGTGTGTGTATGTTTACACTATTGTAAATGATGTTTGTCACACTTATTTTCTTGCCATTTATAAAATGAAATAAAATGCAAGTTCTCAAAACCTTTTGGAACTAGTCAATAATAATTTTAAAGAGGTTGGTGGCATGGATGAGTTATTAATTACAAGGAATATTGTGTAAAGGAAGATGGAGCATTGGTTATGCAAGGTCAAATAAGTGGTCTTTGTGTAAGGCTAGAAACTTCTTATACACTATAGATGATTGGTATTCATTATATGTCACATAGAATGAATTTGGAATTCAAATTCATGATCAAGTCTACATTAGTCTCAAAAGTTGAAGATATTATTGGTAAAATCTATTCATACTTTTGTAGAAGTCTAAAAATATTTTTACAAATTCAAAATTTTGTTGAAGGTTTAATGCAAAGAAACAAACTACTTAAGGATGTTGATATTCGATGGATTTTTCTTTGTGGACTAACACATAGAGCATATGCATAATATCATTCATTGATGGGAATAATGGAAGAACATCACCATAGAATAGATAAAGCTCCAAATATTTATTTTTGATTAACTGTTATAGAGACATTATTGACCTTATGAAGCCTTGTACCCATGTTGGATGAAATGAATTTAATGATAAAAAAGCTCAATAAATAACAATATACATTCAAGAAGATTTTATGTTGAGAAAATTAATATGCCTTGCCCTTGATGATTTGTATTTAACACAAGATTCATTTACATGAATTTTTTTTACAAGTTGGATCTTGAAGACAAATATTGAACATAGTGGTAACTAATTATACTTTAATAAAGATAGATATTTATGTGTAGAAGTGCAAGAATGTAAAATATCCCTACACACTTTTGACACAGTTGGTCAATCTAATAGATTCAAAGAAGTTTCTTTTAAAAGGAATTGATTTCTTGAGGTTGTATTTTCCACAAGGTCTACCTTGAACTAAATTTTAAAATATCTCTCTTCAGAGACTATAGACCATTTTCCTCGAGATGAACTACTAGAATCCATGGCTGTGGTGTACCCTCAATATTGAAAACTTTTTAGCTCATCAAAATTTTAGAATAAAATCAAAATCTTGGCCAATCAATTCTTCAAGAGTGTAGAATTGAATGGTGAACAAATTAAAGACATGTCAGATTTGTTAAAACTAAGTGAGTAGTCTATTCGATTTGCCATAACAATGTTGGCATAAGTTAAAGTTGTGGATAATGTTTTCGAAGATGGTTCGATTACTAGACTATGGACTACTTTAATTTTGAGTGAAATACTACATGATGGTATCTCAAAATATTTTAATCTTTCTAATTTATTTTAGATAATGATTTTGGGCTTAGTGGAAGATGAGAGAATTTTTAGTGCATTGTCATTTTTAAAGTTAAAGTTAAGAAACAAGCTTTAGAAGAATTTGGAGACTTGCTTGAGGCTCTATATAACTAGATACAATGTCTTCAATTTTTCATTTGATAGAGCTCTGACAATTTGATAGTTTACATTTGAAAGAAGAGGATTAACTAATAATTTTTCAAACACACTAAACTTAAAGAATTCTATAGTATTGGATCCAAGTCTAAAAACTTTTGAAGAGAATCCACATAATAATTATGAAGAATAAAATGAAAAAAATTGGCATGTTGAAATTTGAAATTTAGGCATATGAAATCCAAAGTTCATTGAGGAAGAAGAATATATTTTGTGATCCTAAATAATTTTCTATGGATTCATGTAGCCAAATTGCATTTTGATAATTAATACTAGGTCACTTTAAATTTGATGGAAAAGTATTAATAATTGATTAGAAAAATGTGTATTTTGTGTTCTATTTGATTAAGAGAACATGTCTATAACAGTTGTAAACTCTATTATAGAGATGCATAAGTATATTATAGATTTTTCTTGTTATTTTATACCAAGTAGGTGTATTTTTGTATTCTATGTGATTAAGAAAACATGTCTATCATGATTGTAAAATCTATTATAGAGATGCATAAATAAATTATGGTGTTCCCTTGTTATTTTATACCAATTAGGTGTATTTTTGTGTTATATTTGATTAAGAGAACGTGACTATAATGGTTGTAAACTGTATTATAGAGATGCATAAGTATATTGCGGTGTTTCCTTGTTATTTTATATTAAGTAGGTGTATTTTTATGTTCTGTTTGATTAAGAGAATATGTCTATAATAGTTGTAAACTCTATTATAGAGATGAATAAGTATATTTTGGTGTTCCCTTGTTATTTTATACCAAGTAGATGTATTTTTTGTGTTCTATTTTATTAAGAGAACATTTTTATAATAGTTGTAAACTCTATTATAGAGATGCATAAGTATATTATGGTGTTCTCTTGTTATTTTATATCAAACAGGTATATTTTTATGTTTTGTTTGATTAAGAGAACATGTCTATAACAATTAAAAACTTTATTATATAGATGCATAAGTATATTATGGTGTTACCTTGTTATTTTATACCAAATTTATTTGAGGTACCTATAGTGTAATGAACTATAAGTATCTATATTGAACCAACAACCTCACTTCTACTAATACCTTGAATAAATGACTAAAAAAATTAAGAAAATTATCACATATGTATTCAAGCAATTTCTATTAATCCCATAGGAGACATGTTGGACCAAAATTAAATTTTGCCTTGGCCCTCAATATATTGACACCAATTCATTAAAAAATGGGGTAAGATATCAATCACAATCTCCATAGCTTTAATTCCACCTGCACTGCATTCAATACTAGAAATAAAATATATATTAAGTATGAAAATTTGGGATGTGAAGTCATTTATGTCATTAATCTCTTTTAACACTACCTGATTTTTAAGCTTTGAAGTCTTGAAGAAGTATTGATTTCAACTTACAAGTTTATAATTATAATTTTAGTTATTTATTATTAAGTTTTTTAGTTATTAAAACCATATAAAAAAACATGTTTGTTTTACTTAGTGTTATAAATGTGTTAAGGACCACTTGTGACTTATGACATAATATGCTTACGGTAATAATTATATTTTGGTTGGCATAGTTTGTTAATTGAAATAAAAATATATTTGAAAGACAATTATTGACTATGGATATGGCTAAGACATTTTGACATACTTTATCATGATTGATTATGGATATGGTTAAAACATTTGAAAGGTAGTATTTTGAGTAACTATCTTTAAAAAAATATTTTTTAGGAAACTTATCATTATATTTATTCATTTCAAGATAGACAATTGTACATGTAAATAATTACTCTCAATATTTAGAATAAAAGAAACACAAATCCATACTTTGCAGTTATAATCACAAGGAAACCAACTTAAAAATTATCTTCACTTTTATTTTCAACATCTCATCTCAATATTTTGACTATCGGAGCTTCGTTTCTGCTAATAGCTTGCATTAATGAAAAAATAATCAAGAAACCATCACATATGTATTTGAGCAACTTACTTATACTTGAATACATATGCATCTTTATAATAGAGTTTACAATTGTTATAGACATATTCTCTTAATCAAACAGAAGACTAAGAGTAGTTGTTTGCATGGATAGTCATTTATATTGATTCTTTAAATGAATAAATATAATGATAAATTCCTTGAAAAGTATCTCTTTAAAATTAATTGCTTTCCATCTTCGCTTTTCATATTTGTCATGTTTTATGTCCCCATAGTCAATTTATTATTTATATTATATACTTCAAATTTTTATCACAATTTTTGCTATAATTTGTTTATTATATTATTCGGTTGCTCTTTATCACTGATTTTTTTTGAAAATAATGGCATGCAAGATACTTATTTTAAATAATACATAAAGAATAAAATGAATTATATTATGTGGTTGGTCTTTACCACATACTTCATTTAAATAAATAAGAAACTAAATTCCTCTGAAAAATAATGACATGCAAGATACTTATTTTAAACAAAATAAATAAACACAACATAGCCTCATGATCATTTCAGTCATATTTCTAACTAATCCAAAAATACCAATTTCATAGATTTTGAGTTTAAGGAAAATATTTTTAGATATACATGAAATTTTTAAGAAAACTAACATGCACAGTGTTTTTAGCAAATATCTTTAAATACACTATTTTTTAAAGAAATTAGTTGCTTGTTTATTTAAAATAATTATGTGGTAAAGACTAATCAAATAATATATTAAACTGAGTATAAAAAAAATTGTGATAAAAAATCAAGATACTGAATATAAATAATAAACTGACTGTGGGGTCATAGGACAAGACTATATGTGTATGTATGTATGTATGTATATATATACACACACACCTACATACACATATATAATTTATACTCTACACCCTAATTTTTTGTCACAATTTTTTACTGAATTTAATATATTATTTGGTTGGTATTTAATTTTACCACCCTAAATCCTAAACAAATAATAAACTAATTTTTTTTGAGAAATAATGGAATGCAAGATACTTGTTTTAAATAATATGCAAAAAATAAGATAAATTATATTATGCGGTTAGTTTTTACTACATACTTATTTTAAACAATTAAGAAACTATTTTTTTCTAAGAAATAATGACATGCAAGATACTTATTTTAAACAATGCACAAAGAACAAAATAAACTATATTATGTGATTAGTCTTTATCATATACTTCTTTTAAACAAATAAAAAACTCATTTTTTCTGAGAAATAATGACATGTAAGATACTTCTTTTAAATAATGCATATAACAAAATTAATTATATTATGTGGTTGGTCTTTACGACACACTTCTTTTAAATAAACAAGAAACTCATTTTCTATGATAAATAATGGCATGCAAGACACTTATTTTAAATAAAATGAATAAATGTAATAGAGCCTCATAATCATTTCAACCATATTTCTGACTAACTTGAAAATACCTATTTCATAGATTTTGTGAACATATCACCATGTAACAAGTAAAAATAAATGTAATGATAAATTCTTTGAAAAACATTTCCTTAAAGATATTTGCTTGCCATCTTTGCTTTTAATAGTTGTCTTGTCCCATGGCCCCATAGTCGATTCATATTCTATACTCTGATTTTTTGTCACAATTTTTTCTATACTCAATTTGTTATATTATCTGGTTGGTCTTTACCACATACTTATTTTAAACAAATAAAAAATTGATTTCCTCTGAAAAATAATAACATGCAAGATACTTCTTTTTAAACAATATATAAAGAAAAAATTAAATAAATGTAACAGATCCTTATGATCATATTGTATTTTATTTTTAAATGTTTAAGATAATAATTATATTCTAGTTGGTATGGTTTATTAATTGAAAAAAAAAATATTTAAAAGGACAATATGGATATAGTTAAGACATTTTGGCAGACCTTATTATATAATTTTTAATTTTAAAATAATAAAAATATTTTAAATATTTTTTTTTAGTTATGTCATCCTCATTTTTCATAATTGTCTTGCCCTATACCCCCATAGTTGGTTTATAATATATACTCTAATTTTTTGTTACTATTTTTGCTATACTCAGTTTATTATATTATCTGGGCAGTCTTTACCACATACTTATTATAAACAAATAATAAATTTATTTCCTCTAAGAAATAATGACATGTAAGATACTTCTTTTAAACAATACATAACGAACAAATTAAATAAATGCAACACAGTCTCATGACCATATTGTATTTTATTTTTGAATGTTTAAGGTAATAATTATATTTTGGCTAACATGGTTTGTTAATTGAAATAAAAAAATTATTTGAAAGGCAAATATGGATGTGGTTAAGATATTTTGATAGACCTTATTATATAATTTATAATTTTAAAATTATGAAAACATTTTAAATATTTTTTCAATTATGTCATCCTCTCATTTCATAGTTATCTTGCCGTATAGCCCCAAAGTTGGTTTTTACTTTATACTCTGATTATTTGTCATAATTTTTGTTAGACTCACTTTATTATATTATCTGGTTGATATTTTGAGAGACTTACAGAGGTCTGCACTTAATTTATACATAATATGGCCATCAAATTTAGCATTTTAAAATGATAAATTTAATCTTTAAAAAAGAGGACAAATTCAATCATTATATGTCATGAGAATCGTGAAATGAATGATAATTACAAGAAGAGGCCAAGAAGGAGTCTAAGTAGCTAACAATAAAGTACAATCCAAGTAAAAAATATAAGCTATACATATGTGCAAGTGTTTTTACACTTTTAATAAATTTTGCCTATCTTTTAAGGGATTCAAACTATTGCCATGTTTTTTGCTTTGTGAATGTGTTTGGGGAAGGGGTTTAACTTGGATTTTTCACAATTATTTCTTGATTTGAATATGATGCTTGATTCACTAACTATTTATAAGTTTTTTGAAAAAGTTAATACAAATCGTTAGTTAATTTATATCGACATGGTGATTTTGCCAAAGATTTTTCAAAAGAATTATACCTAAAATCTAGGATTCACTAGGATTTTATAGTAAGCTTTTAGGGGTCCTTTATTAAAATTATCCTTAGATGGCACGAGTGAGAAAACCAGAGTAATCCTGAATACTACATCTTGCTCCTGAGACTACTAGATTTCCCTGTATTGCTCCATCAAAATTTAATTTAAAGAAACTAGTAGGGGGAGTTTTAGGAGACCTAGCATGTGAATGAGATAAACCACCATATACCCTTGACCCATTAATGTGGCATCAACAAATAACTTTAATGAGAGAGAGACTTGAGAATTATTTGTTATTCATTGGGATGATCTTCATGAGTAGGTGTCAATATAATAATGGATCAAGTTGGGTAATTTAAAGTTAAACTAATGGATTATCCACTTCCAATGGGATTAAATTTCAAACTTGGACCTGATTCAATACTTTCAAGGTATCTCCAACTATAAATCAAATTACATGAAACAAGACCAAAGTATTACTAAATTAAAATCCATAAATTTGAAAAAAAATGGATTACATTTGAAATAATTTAGATTTGATTTATATGAAATTGATGATAATGTTACTAAAATTATAGTTTACAATCAATAAATACACTTGAAAGAATCATATGGTCAATTTACATCCTTTTAAATAATGTTTTATAGCTGATGGCATGAGTTTTTTAGTTTCTCCTAAGAATGTGATGATATTCATCATTTTTATTCTCCAATCCTTTTCATATTTCCAAATTTCATTTCCACTATCTACTTGTTGTAACATAAATCATTTGTAATTTTTATTTTGTAGCACAATTTCAAGAGTTGCAATCAATGAACATCATGTTGACAATTGAAAAATCATCTCCAAAGGTCCCTTTAAAAATAACTTTATACAATTTATTTATATTTATATTTAAGGGCTTAGGATATTTTTTCTTCCAGACAAAAATGAAATTTGAACTTGTGTAATCCATGACTTGAAGGAGTAGCCTCTAATGATTGCCCTCTATCATTAACCAAAGGTAAACATGAGAAAAAGACTGCAGTGCCACCTTCAAATTTTTTTTGGAATGATCTCAAATGTAGTATGACATATTTTCTATTATATAATCTTCTTTCTTCCTATAACATTCATATGCATATATTTTGTTATGTTCACAACAAATATTAAGTCATCCAACCTTAAAATCAATAGTTTTTTAGAAATTAGTTTTAGCTCCTTTAAAATATCTATAATTTGTTAAAAAAAACAATTTATTAATAATATTATATTATAAGAAATATAACATGAAAATTTTTAAAGAAAATGTTTTATATGTTAGATTAATCATTGCTGCACTTTTGATTTGCATTTTATATTGCAATATATAAACATATTGCATTTCATTTGATGTATTTTTTATTTGCATTTCTATAAATCTTATAAAGATTCATACAAACATATACATGCTTAAGCACATGTAACTATACTCATCATACATAGATGCACAATTTTCATTGCCAGTTTGTAACATACATATTCATATACATGTTTATAATGAATCCTCCTAACTTGACCATACCGAACACTTATTATGCATTTGTTAAAATAGATGTAACTCATCATATTATAAGGAATTTTTTTTTGATTACTTCTGCAATATATTTATGTCATTTAACATATGCAAACATATATTGTGTTACACACACACACACACATACACACACACACAACACACACATCTATGTGTTTTCTCATCAAAATATTCTTAATAAAGATCATGTCTACTCTAAAGACAATTTATTATTTTCAAGGCACATTATAACAATTATTAAGTTACTATAATCATTATTAATAACAAAGGATAACGGGACTCTTCTGTATGGGCAATTTTGAAAATTCATTTTTCCCCACCTTATAGGGCCCTCTAAGTGCAATCTGAGTGCTTACGGATCCAATGGAGGCTACTGCCTGTGGCAATGCCTCTAGGGACCTAAATTTGATAGAGGATGTTCCCTCCAATGGATGGAAGAAAGTGTTAATGGGGGAAAAGATGTGTTCTATGAAAAGCATGTCAAGTCTTCTTGTCAAAAATGATTCTACTGAGGGTACGGCCCTGACTATCTCGAATGATCTAGTTGAGGAAATCATGGTGACCATGGACCTTGCGCTGGTAGTTAAGTTTTTCTCCTTCCATCCTAATAGTGAGATGGTTAGGAAATGGGTAATGTCTCAGTGGAGAATTAAAAGTAGTGTCTCGATCACTGCTATGTCAAGAGGCTTATCCTATTTAGATTTATGAATAGGAAGGATATCTTAGCTATTATTGCTTGAGGACCATGGCTGTATGGTCCACATTCATTTGCCTTGTGCTCTTGGAAATTGGGGTTTGACCCCAACTCGGACCTCAACATGTCTGCTCCTGCTTGGGTAAGATTGCCAAGGTTCCCATTGGAATTCTGGGATGAAAAAATATTTACGGCTATTGGCAACTCTATTGGCCAATATGTTACTGTAGATCATACCACGAGAACACAATATAGATGTGTGTATGATCGGTTGTGTGTCAATGTAGAGATTAATCAGACCCTTCCCACATCAATAGAGTTAAAACTCTAAATATGGGATTTGGACTCAGCCGATCATAAATGAAAATGCTACCACTTTCTGTCAAATATGCAGAAAAAAGGGACATATAATGACCCAATGTAAGGTGAAGCAAATGGGAAGGAAAGATGATTCCCCGGTTGAAGGTGAGGATCAGTCTCATAAATCCAGAAACTCTGGCAGTCAGGGAATGGGGGGTAATGCAGAAAATGCCCATAATACTAAAAAAGTTAGGGAAAAGGCTGGTCAAGAGGAGGTCTCTGGTAATAGGGAAAAAGCTATCCTAGAGGAGAATAACAAGGTCTTAGATAGTGATAGTCATAAGGTTGTAATAGACACAGATAACTCTTTGGATCAACAGACCAATATGTCTGAGGAAGGAGAAATACGTGACCAACTGATAGATGGGGATGATGTAGAAGGCAAAGTTTTAAGAGATGATCAGTTGGAACTACCTCTATAAATAGTAGATACTGAGGGAGAAATAGCTTTACATTCAAACACATATACTTCTCATGCTCTGGAAGTAGGCAACCAATTAGGCAATTATTCAGTGATAGGTGAAATAGGATAAAATGGTAGTAGCAATGAACAGGAAGAATGGATTACCCCAAAGGAAAAGAACTACAAAGATAAAAAATCTGTAGATGTTGGCTCCAACCCCAAGAAAGGGAGACCAACCCTAAGATAAACAAGACAATGAGAGATTGCCAGTGGCAAATAGAAAACACTGGAGACCCATTCCCTCAAATCCTCTAAATGAGAAATTTATCCTGGAACCTGAGGGGATTTAATAGCCCCTCCAAATAGTTTGAGGTTAAAAACTACATTCTAGATAATAAATTAGATATTTTATTACTCCAAGAGGTCAACATGAATGATGAGAGTTTTAAGAAAATAGCTGACTACATATAGCCTAAGGCTGCTTTTTGCATTAGTCCAGCTGAAGGGGCTTCAGGTGGGATTGTAACTATGTGGAATAGTGCTAAAATTCAAGGATCTCTTATTGCTTATAATAAACATTTTTTTATTATTAACTTCTCTTTGTCCTCTTTGAAATGGTCGTTGATCAATGTCTATGGCCTGAATAACAGAGCATTAAGGCAAAATTTATGGACTGATTTGAGTAGCTTCAGGACTAACACCCCGCACACTAGATGGATGCTAGCTGGAGACTTTAACACTCTATTTTATCCTTCTGAAAAACATGGTGGGATTATTGATTACTCAAACAACATGTTTGACTTTGCTGAATTTATAAATGATTGGGGATTGATGGATGTTGAATTGCTGAATCAAAATTTAACCTGGTCTAACAGAAGAAGAGGAGACCAAATGATCTAAGTTAAGTTAGATATATTTCTTATTTCTAGTAACTGGAATGATTATCATAATATGCACTTGTAGGATTTTCCTAGAACCATGTCTAATCATTGCCCTATCTTCCTCAGTTGGAAAGATCAGGGACAACATTGTCCTTTCCCCTTCCATTTTGAAGATGTGTGGATTAAACATAAAGACTTCAGACAATTAGTGGCCCAATGGTGGAAAATTCCTATCTTGGACACTCCTATGTTCATATTAGTCAAAAAAATTCAGCATATCAAACAGGAAGTTCATGCATGGAATAAATATAGCTTTGGTCAGGTCTTTCATCAGAAGAAAAACATAGCTAGAAAACTTGTAGATATCTAACAACGGATTGCTCAAGGAGATGTTTCAAAAGACACTTCTAAAGAAGAGAATGTCCTAATTTCTGACTAGAAGAATATTATGGACAGAGAAGAGGTTTTTTGGAAACAAAAATCTAGATTTTACTGGCTCCAAGAGGGGGATAGGAACACGGCCTTCTTTCATTTCTTAGCCATTAAACACAAGAGGTTAACTCCATAACGAAGCTATGTTTGGATAATGGCAACATTATAACTAAAGATAATGAGATAGGGGAACAAGCCAGGATATTCTTTTGGAATTTGCTGACTGAACAAACTAATGATTAATGGAATGGTGGAACTATGAATCAATTCATTGATAAAATCCCCTATTTAATAATTAAGGAAGACAACCTAGAGATGTTAAGGCCTATATCTGAGGACGAAGTCCATGCTATTTTATTCCCTATGGGTTCTTTCAAAGCCCCAGGTCTTGATGGTTTCCCTCCTATATTCTTCCAAGAATATTGGTATATAGTGGGAACAGATCTTACTACTACTATCTATGACTTCTTCAGATCAGGTAAACTTTTGAAACAAGTTAATAATAATTTTATAGTACTGGTTCCTAAAAGGTCACAACCCACACACCTTTCAGAATTCAGACCTATTAGTCTATGTAAAACTATTTATAAGCTCTACACTAAAGTGATGGTTATGAGAATCCAACCTTTATTAGACAAAATTATTTCCCCTGCTCAAAAAGACTTTGTCATGGGTCAGCAAATTCTTGATGCTGTGATCTCCACTCATGAGATTATTCATTCCATGGACAAGAGTAGAATCCCTCGTATGGATCTTAAGCTAGACATTTCTAAAGCATATGATAGGGTCTCATGGACTTTTTTGTTCCAAGTCATCAAGAAATTTGGGTTTAATGATAAAATGTCTCGCCTTGTATGGAATGCTGTTTCTTCTACTAAATTTTTGATTCTGGTCAATGGGGTCCCTAGAGGTTTCTTCTTTTCTTTGAGAGGAATCTACCAGGGGGACCCTCTCTCCTCTTAATTGTTCATCATAATGCCAGAGGCACTGAAAAGATACACACAAGATAATATAAACTCTAAACATTTAGTGGGCATCAAACCTACTTCGTCCCTTCCCCCTATGGTTGTGCAACAGTTTGTGGATGATACCATTCTTTTTGGCATCTCCTCAGTGATTGAAGCTAGGAGATGGAAGAATATTTTAAATAAATATGTCATAGAGTCTGGGCAAAGCATAAATCTCTGAAAAAGTAATGTGTACTTCTTTAATACTCATAATGACCTTAGATAAAAAATCATTGACATCCTGGACTGTGCTGAAGCTATTCTACCTGCTACCTATTTGGGCCTTCCCCTCATGGTCAAAGAGGTATCTCCAAGTTTTTGGAATGAAATATTGGAAATAACTCAAAAAAAACTTCTTGGTTGGAAAGGAAAATTTCTCAGCAGTGCAGACAAACCGTAGCTTCTTTGGGCCTCTCTAAAAGGGATTCCTACCTACTTCTTGTCTCTTTTTAAAATACCTATGTATTTTGATGACAAATTGGAACAGATTAAAAGAAAATTCTTATGGATGAGACTGGAAGATAAATAGAGAATGTCTTTGGTCAGTTGGTAAAAAGTTTTTCTTTTGAAATCACATGGTGGCCTCAATATTAGATCCATCAGGAACATGAACAAAACCCTTCTCTCCAATATCAACTGGAATCTGATTTGTTGGGTGAATATTTTGTTGACCAACTAACTAGCGTTCAAAATAGTTCCTATCACCACAAAATAGGGAGATTGGTCATCCAGATGTGCAGGTTTACTGAATCACAAGGGGACAAATCTCTCCTCTCATCAAGGGGAGGTTCCCTATTAAATACACAAAGCTATATATAATATAAATAAGCATAAAGTAAGACACAAGGGTGGGACAAACCATCCATCTCTCTTCTTTCATAGATGATGCACATAGATAAAGGAGAAAATCCTAGCTATAAACATTGAAGGCACTTCTCTTCTTTTAGAAGTGTCCTTACGGGAAACAATAGGAGTTTCTCTCAGGTAGTGAAATAATTGGTGATCAAAAGAATGTAGGAACAGTAGGATGAAACAGAGCTCAAAGTCTCCACCTTAACTACCCAAAGAGTATATCACAAAGGATAATGGGGGCACAAAGTCATCCTAGAATCCTCAACACAAAAAGGAAAGGAAAACACAGACTAAAATCAATTGTGAAAGCACAAAGTCTTCTCACAATTGGTTTCAGGACACTTCTTTGTTACCTTCACTAATTTTGCATACCAAATTGAATGAATAAGGACACATTCAGATGACACAAGTTAGATCAGCACAAAGTCTATGAAAAACCTACTTTCTCATTCAGATAACAATGGAAATGAAATTACAACTTGAGCTCAAAGTCTCAGTCTTCTTCTTTTAAAATGGGCAGAGTTTCACTCTTGTAAAAATGAGAAGTCTCCTTTACAACAAATGAGAGATTACAATAAATAGGGGAAGAAAGGAGTCCTTTTGGCACCCTTTTCACAAATGACCCATACACATTCCCATCATTGGGAAGAACACGCCGCTTAAACATCATATGAGAAATCGTGGGCCATGCTATTTGTCATTTGCACCTCCTAATGATCAATTTACAGACACTGTATCACCTACTGGAGTAACTCCTTTGAAGATATTTCTGGTCCATTGGTCTCGCTCCTCTCTTCACTACTTAAGCACTTCTTTGCTCTTTATAGCCCTTCTTGCCTATGTCTTTGGGGGGTCCTTTCTATGTCTTTGACAAGTGGCAAGTTCTGTTGTTATGAAACTCATTAGAAACTTACAGAAAATGGGGTCCACGACATATTTTGCTTGAGCAACTCCAAAAGGGGAACATAGATGCAAACACTTGTCACATTTTGCTGAGTCATAACAAGACACGTGACATATTCCACTTAACTTATAAAAGCTTTATAAACCTTTGGGGGTCCTGTAGAAGATGACACGTGGCAACTTCTGCTCTACTTTATCTTTTTTCCATCAGACATTTTTATGCAATATTTTCTCTTTAGTCGAGATTTTCCTTTTACTAAGGCCACATTTGAGCTTTTGAACCAATGCTACTTGCCCTCCGTAAGGGCACTTGCCTTTTTCACTTTGGGGTAGCCCCTTGAACCTTTCGATTGAACCAACTGATTGAACCAACTTTGGTTCAACGGTTCAATGGTTCATTCTTCGTTATTTGGCTAAGTCCTTTGTTCTTTTGCACCAAGCGCGTTGAACAAACTTGGTCAGTGAACCCATTGAACCTTTGAACCAAAGTGGTCCAAAGTTTAATGGTTTAAGCCTAAGTCCTTTATCATTTGTCGATTGAAATCCTTTGATTGAACCGAGGCACTGAACCAATCTTGGAAATGACTAAGTGCTGGAAACTTGTTATTTTGAGAGCTTGCTTCTTTCCTACAGAGTCTGTAGAAATCAACCTGTGAAGCCCGTAAAACTTGGCCTGCATAGTCCATATATTTTCTTCTTGCAGAGTCTGTAGATTTTCTTCCTGCAGAGTCCGTAGATTCAAGCCTGTAGAGTCTATAGATTTTTGGAAAGCTTGAAAAAAAGGAATTTGAAAGCTCAGAACAAATTTTGAGAAGGGAAGAGAGAAGTTTTGGTCCTATAGGACCAAAATAACTCATATGTTGTTCCAAAAATGATTGACATTTTTGGGGACCAACAACTGGCTCCAGTTGGGGAACTTCCTTCTATTGCAAAAATCAATTGAAGGGATTAGAATCCAAAATCTCCAGTGCCTTAGAAGCGTGCCATTGGGCTACGGAGTCATGCTACCCAAAAGAAAGGCGACAAAAATGAAAATGAAAATCACAAAACAAAACAAAGACTTTACAAATATATAAATATACAGGGGAATTTATTTGGTACTTCAAGAATTGAAGTACCTCAGATGCTACCCCTTGAGAGGTAGTGAACATGGCATTCTATCCTGATAAACTAGCAAGAAGCCATTTTCTTCCCAGAATCCGTGATGGGTGAATGGAACTCTCCACCAACTGTTAAGTGAATATTTTGTCGACTAGCTAACTGGCATTCAAAATAGTTCTTATGACCACAACATAAGGAGATTGGTCATCCAGATGTGCAGGTTTACTACATCACAAGGGGAAAAATCTCTCCTCTCATCAAGGGGAGGTTCCCTATTAAATACGTGGAGCTATATACAATATAAATAAGTAGAAAGTAAGACACAGGGGTGGGATAAACCATCCATCTCTCTTCTTTTAGAGATGATGCACATAGACAAAGGAGAAAATCTTGGCTATAAATGCTGAAGCACTTCTCTTCTTTCAGAAGTGTCCTTACAAGAAACAACATGAGTTTCTCTCAAGTAGTGAAACAACCGGCGATCAAAAGAATGTAGGAACAACAGGATGAAACAAAGCTCAAAGTCTCCACCTCAACTTCCCAAAGAGTATATCACAAAGGATAATGGGGGCACAAAGTTGCCCCAGAATCCTCAACACAAAAAGGAAAGGAAAACACAGACTGAAATCAATTGTGAAAGCACAAAGTCTTCTCACAGTTGGTTTCAAGACACTTCTTTGTTACCTTCACTAATTCTGCACACCAAATTAAATGAATAAGGACACCTTTAGATGACACAAGTCAGAACAACACAAAGTCTATGAAAAATCTGCTTTCTCATTCAGATAACAATGGAAATGAAATTACAACCTGAGCTCAAAGTCTCAGTCTTCTTCTTTCAAAATGGGTAGAGTTTCGCTCTTGTAAAAATGAGAGATTACAATAAATAGGGGAAAAAAGGAGGCCTTTTGGCACCCTTTTCACAAATGACCCATGCACATTCCCATCATTGGGAAGAGCACGCTGCTTAAACATCATATGAAAAATTGTGGGCCACGTTGTTTGTCATTTGTGCCTCCTAATGATCAATTCACAGACACTATATCACCTACTGGAGTAACTCCTTTGAAGATATTTCCAATCCTTTGGTCTCACTCCTCTCTTCACTGCTTAAGTGCTTTGCTCTTTATAGCCCTTCTTGCCTATGTCTTTGGGGGGGTCCTTTCTGTGTCTTTGACAAGTGGCAAGTTTCGTTGTTATGAAACTCATTAGAAACTTACGAAAAATGGGGTCCATGACACATTTTGCTCGAGCAACTCCAAAAGGGGAACACAAATGCAAACACTTGTCACGTTCTGTTGAGTCATAACAGGACACGTGATGTATTTCGCTTAACTTATAGAAGCTTTAGAAACCTTTGGGGGTCCTACAGAAGATGACACATGGCGGCTTTCGCTCTACTTTGTCTTTTTTCCATCGAGCATTTTTACATGGGATTTTCTCTTCAGTTAGGCTTTTCCTTTGACTGAGGCTGCATTTGAGCTTTTGAACCAATGCTGCCTACCCTCCGTAAGGGCACTTGCCTTTTTCACTTTGGGGCAGCCCCTTGAACCTTTCGATTGAACCAACTTTGGTTCAACGGTTCAATGGTTCATTCTTCGTTATTTGGCTAAGTCCTTTATTCTTTTGCACCAAGTGCGTTGAACCAACTTGGTCATTAAACCCATTAAACCTTTGAACCAAAGTGGTCCAAAGTTCAATGGCTCAAGCCTAAGTCCTTTATCATTTGCCGATTGAAATCCTTTGATTGAACTGAGGTGCTAAACCAATCGTGGACATGACTAAGTGCTAGAAACTTGTTCTTTTGAGAGCTTGCTTCTTTATTGTAGAGTCCGTAGAAATCAACCTGTGAAGCCTGTAGAACTTGGCTTCGGAGTCCATAGATTTTCTTCCTGTAGAGTCTATATATTTTCTTCCTATAGAGTCTATAGATTCAAGCCTAAAAAGTCTATAGATTTCTGAAAAGCTTCAAAAAAAGGAATTTGAAAGCTCAAAACAAATTTTGAGAAGGGAAGAGAGAAGTTTTGGTCATGTAGGACCAAGATAGCTCATATGTTGTTCCAAAAATGAGTGACATTTTTTGGGGACCAACAACTGGCTCCAGTTGGGGAACTTCCTTCTATTGCAAAAATTGATTGAAGGGAGTAGAATCCAGAATCTCCAATGCCTTAGAAGCGTGCCATTGGGCTACGGAGTCATGCTACTCAAAAAGAAAGGTGACAAAAATGAAAACAAAAAGCACAAAATAGAACAAAGACTTTACAAATATACAAATGTACAGGTGAAGTTATTTGGTACTTCAAGAATTGAAGTACCTCAGATGTTGCCCCTTGAGAGGCAGTGAACATGGCGTTCTGTCTTGATAAACCAGGAAGAAGCCATTTTATCCCCAAAATTGGTGATGGGTGAATGGAACTCTCCACCAACTATTGGGTGAATCTTTTGTCAACTAGATAACTTGAATTCAAAATAGTTCCTATCACCATAACATAGGGAGATTGATCATCCAGATGTGCAGGTTTACTGCATCACAAGGGGACAAATCTCTCCTCTCATCAAGGGGAGGTTCCCTATTAAATACGCGGAGCTATATACAATATAAATAAGTATAAAGTAAGACACAGGGGTGGGAAAAACCATCCATCTCTCTTCTTTCAGAGATGATGCACACAGACAAAGGAGAAAATCTTGGCTATAAATGCTGAAGGCACTTCTCTTCTTTCAAAAGTGTCCTTACAAGAAATAGCAGGAGTTTCTCTCAGGTAGTGAAATAAATGATGATCAAAATAATGTAGGAATAGTAGGATGAAAGAGAGCTCAAAGTCTCCACCTTAATTGCCTAAAGAGTATATCACAAAGGATAATGGTGGCACAAAGTTTCCCCAAAATCCTCAACACAAAAAGGAAAGGAAAACACAGACTGAAATCAATTGTGAAAGCACAAAGTCTTCTCACAGTTGGTTTCAGGACACTTCTTTGTTACCTTCACTAATTCTGCACACCAAATTAAATGAATAAGGACACCTTCAGATGACACAAGTCAGAACAACACAAAGTCTATGAAAAACCTGCTTTCTCATTCAGATAACAATGGAAATGAAATTACAACCTGAGCTCAAAGTCTCAGTCTTCTTCTTTCAAAATGGGCAGAGTTTTGCTCTTGTAAAAATGAGAAGTCTCCTTTACAACAAATGAGAGATTACAATAAATAAGGGGAAAAAGGAGGCCTTTTGGTGCCCTTTTCACAAATGACCCATGTGCGTTCCCATCATTGGGAAGAGCATGCCGCTTAAACATTATATGAGAAATCATGGGCCGTGCCATTTTTTGTTTGTGCCTCCTAATGATCAATTTGCAGACATTGTATCACTTACTGGAGTAACTCCTTTGAAGATATTTCTGGTCCTTTGGTCTCACTCCTCTCTTCACTACTTAAGCACTTCTTTGCTATTTATAGCCCTTCTTACCTGTCTTTGGGGGGGTCCTTTCTGTGTCTTTGACAAGTGGCAAGTTTCGTTGTTATGAAACTCATTAGAAACTAACAAAAAATGGGGTCCACAACATATTTTGCCCGAGCAAATCCAAAAGGGGAACACGGATGCAAACACTTCACATTCCGTTGAGTCATAAAAAGACATGTGACGTATTCTGCTTAACTTATAGAAGCTTTAGAAACCTTTGGGGGTCCTGCAGAAGATGACACGTGGTGGCTTCTACTCTACTTTGTCTTTTTTCCATCAGGAATTTTTTCGTGGGCTTTTCTCTTTAGTTGGGCTTTTCCTTTGACTGAAGCCGCATTTGAGCTTTTGAACCAATGCTTCATGCCCTCCACAAGGGCACTTGCCTTTTTTACTTTGGGGCAGCCCCTTGAACCTTTTGATTGAACCAATCGATTGAACCAACTTTGGTTCAACGGTTCATTCTTCATTATTTGGCTAAGTCCTTTGTTCTTTTGCACCAAGCACGTTGAACCAACTTGGTCATTGAACCCATTGAACCTTTGAACCAAAGTGGTCCAAAGTTCAATGGTTCAAGCCTAAGTCCTTTATCATTTGCCGATTGAAATCCTTTAATTGAACCGAGGTGTTGAACCAATCCTGGAAATGACTAAGTGCTAAAAACTTGTTCTTTTGAGAGCTTGCTTCTTTTCTGTAGAGTCTGTAGAAATCAACCTGTGAATCCCATAGAACTTGGCCTGCAGAGTCCATAGATTTTCTTCCTGTAGAGTCCGTAGATTTTCTTCTTGTAGAGTCCGTAGATTCAAGATTGTAAATTTCGTAGATTTCTAGAAAGCTTGAAAAAAAGGAATTTGAAAGCTCAGAACAAATTTTGAGAAGGGAAGAGAGAAGTTTTGGTCATATAGGACCAAGATAGCTCATATGTTGTTCCAAAAATGATTGACATTTTTGGGGACCAACAGCTGGCTCCAGTTGGGGAACTTCCTTTTATTACAAAAATTGATTGAAGGGAGTAGAATCTAGAATCTCTAGTGCCTTAAAAGCATGCCATTTGGTACGGAGTCATGCTACCAAAAAATAAAGGCAACAAAAATGAAAATGAAAAGCAAAAAATAGAACAAAGACTTTACAAATATACAAATTTATAGGTGAATTTATTTGGTACTTCAAGAATTGAAGTACCTCAGATGCTGCCCCTTGAGAGGCAGTGAACATGGCATTCTATCCTGATAAACCATCAAGAATCCATTTTATCCCTAGAATTAGTGATGGGTGAATGGAAATCTTCACTAGGAAACCAGTTTCCTGTGTCTTCCTCTTGGTTCTTTTCTCTTGTTGCCCCTTGGCAAGACTTGCTTTCTAGTCCGAGAATCATGAATCTTGGTTCTCCTGTGGAGTCCCTTTTTTTGATTCTGATGGGCAGTAGCCTGGTCTATTACCATAATCTGTTGTCCTAATATTTTAGTCCATCACATGTCTTGATTGTCCCCTTTAGATGCTTAGCAGACCACCGGCTTGGCATCTCCTTTGTCTCGAGTAGCTCCCCATTCGAGTAACAGAGATTCATACTTGGTAGTGTTGTTGGTGTTGCTGAACTGCAACTCATGTAAAGAAGGAAGAATATCCCCCTTAGGAGATATCAACACCAACTTATCCCCAACACCAGTAGAGGAATTGCTGCCATCCATTTCTCGGATCCAAACATCACCAGAAATGGATCTTCTGTTAGATTTCTCTTCATTAGAGATGGAAGACCCTTTTTCATTTATACTGATCCCTACCAATCCTTTTGATTTTTAGTTTGAATCAATTCTTGGATCACCACCTACCATACTTTCATCTCCAAGAACATGGACGTCCTCTGTGGTCAAGTAGTAATCACCCCTGCCTGAAGGCTCAAACATAATTTGAGTAGCAAGGGTTGACGTTTGGGTCTTGACATCTTGTACCAACTTGTCCAACTGATCGAGGTTGGATTGTAGGACTTCAAATTTATTCATTTGACTTTTGGTCTTTTTGACATGATCAATTATGTCAAATGACTAAATTGGACAAGGCACAAAGGATGGGAGTTCATCCTTTTGGTTTTTGGGAGGGGCAGGAGGATTGGACTGCAAAATTAAAGTAGAAGTTGTAGAACTATTTGGGATACTTACTTCTTTAAAAACCACCGGGTCCTTTGGCTAAAAAGATAGAGTGGTTCCACGTTCAACAATTAAAATTGCTGGTTGAGGTCGCTTCTCTATTTTTCCTTTATCAGCTTGCTGAGCTGACTGGTTCTGGGATCGGGTGAACACAACATATGGTCCCTCATCTGCATCACCTTCACTTTTGGGTTCATCCTGGTAATCCAAGAAACCAATGATGGAGTCACCAGCTGAATCTTCTTGATCCTTCATGAAGAGGTCAACATTATTTTCTTGATTAAACTCAGGTTGGAAAGAGAAATCACGATCTATTTCCAAATATCCAACTGCTGAGTTGGATGGAGGTGCTTCAATGGCGAGATTCCTCAGTGGGGGAGGAAGACGATTGGGTTGCCCTTGATGTGCCTAATTAGGGAATGTCCTCCTTGGTACATCTCTGTATGAAGGAGTAGATGACATCCATTGTGCCATTTGTCTTCTAAGGGCCAACACTTCATTTGCTAGCTTCTGCACCATTGGATCAGTGGTGGCTGCAGGTGAGTTATCAGAAGATGAGGAAGATGCACCTCTGTTTGAATCCCTTCTTATCTTTCTAGCCAAGATAAGGTCATCTTCTAACTCAGTGGCTAACTCTTGAGTAGATTCAAGATCTATGTGGCTAGCACGTCTTAGTAGAAAACTCACTTCAGGCAGCTGTGAGTTTATGAAGAAGCATTTGAGGTTCTCGGGTGTGGGCTGAGCAACTGTGGGCATCTTATTTCTCAACTTGTCTAATTTTGTAATAAAATCCCTCATGGGCTCATGAGGTTCCTTCTTCATCTATGTAAGTTGGGCTAGTAAAGCATGAGCATCTTTTGCAGGCTTGAACCTTGCTTCAAACTTGGCTTTGATAGTGTCCCAACCAGTCACTGATCCAGTTTGCAGATGGTAAAACTAGTCTGTAGCAGCACCTTGTAGTGTCTCCATGAAAAGCCTGACTGCCATGTCTTCAAATTCCACCCCTATCACACCATAGGCTATGGTGAAGGCTGTAATGTGTTCATCAGGGTGGACTCTTCCATCACCAAAGAATTTGGGGAAATTCTTCCTTGAATTGAGTGGTAGCTCATGTAGGGTTGGAGTTAGATTAAGTGGGCCAAATGAGTTACCCCAGGGGCCTCAAACTGCCATGATGGGATTATGAAAAATGGGATAATGCATCTGGGTGGAATGGCTAGATTGCAAGACAAAAATAGAAAAGAACTGGCCCTACTTCAGCTTGAGGCTTGAGGCTTCAAACTGCGCACTCTTTTCCAGTGACTCTGGTTTTACAGACTAGGTAAAATAATGGAAACAGAGATGGAGGATGGTAAGGCTAATGATAGTGGGTAAGACATGAAACATAGTCTCTAGACTCTATAATGGATAAGGGTTATAATGATTATGGGTAAGACATAGGTGATGTTTCAATCTAAAACTTGAGGTTTCAAATTACACAAAATTACTGTGTCCCCAGCGGAGTCGCCAAAAACTGTTGGGTGAATATTTTGTCGACCAACTAACTGGCATTCAAAATAATTCCTATCACCACAGCATAGGGATATTGGTCATCTAGATGTGCAAGTTTACTGCATCACAAGGGGACAAATCTCTCCTCTCATAAAGGGGAGGTTCCCTATTAAATACACGGAGCTATATACAATATAAATAAGCAAAAAGTAAGACACAGGGGTGGGAAAAACCATCCATCTCTCTTCTTTTAGAGATGATGCACACAGATAAAGGAGAAAATCCTAGCTATAAATGTTGAAGGCACTTCTCTTCTTTCAGAAGTGTCCTTACAGGAAACAACAAGAGTTTCTCTTAGGTAGTGAAATAACCGGTGATCAAAAGAATGTAGGAACAACAAGATGAAACAGAGCTCAAAGTTTCCACTTCAACTGCCTAAAGAGTATATCACAAAGGATAATGGGGCCACAAAGTCACCCCAGAATCCTTAACACAAAAAGGAAAGGAAAACACAGACTAAAATCAATTGTGAAAGCATTAAGTCTTCTCACAGTTGGTTTCAGGACACTTCTTTGTTACCTTCACTAATTCTGCACACCAAATTAAATGAATAAGGACACCTTCAGATGACACAAGTCAGAATAGCAAAAAGTCTATGAAAACCCTGCTTTCTCATTCAGATTACAATGGAAATGAAATTACAACCCGAGTTGAAAGTCTCAGTCTTCTTCTTTCAAAATGGGCAGAGTTTCGCTCTTGTAAAAATGAGAAGTCTCCTCTACAACAAATGAGAGATTATAATAAATAGGGGAAGAAAGGAGGCCTTTTGGCACCCTTTTCATAAATGACCCATGCACATTCCCATCATTGGGAAGAGCACGCCGCTTAAACATCATATGAGAAATCATGGGCCGCACCATTTATCATTTGTGCCTCCTAATGATTAATTCATAGACACTGTATCATCTACTAGAGTAACTCCTTTAAAGATATTTCTGGTCCTTTGGTCTCGCTCCTCTCTTCACTGCTTAAGCGCTTCTTTGTTATTTATAGCCCTTCTTGCCTATGTCTTTGGGGGGGTCCTTTCTGTGTCTTTGACAAGTGGCAAGTTCTGCTATTATGAAACTCATTAGAAACTTATGAAAAATGGGGTCCATGACACGTTTTGCCTGAGCAACTCCAAAAGGGGAACACAGATGCAAACACTTGTCATGTTCTACTGAGTCATAACAATACACATGACGTATTTCACTTAACTTATAGAAGCTTTAGAAACCTTTGGGGGTCTTGTAGAAGATGACACATGGTAGCTTCCGCTCTGCTTTGTCTTTTTTCCATCAGGCATTTTTTCGTGGGTTTTTCTCTTCAGTCGGGCTTTTCCTTTGACTGAGGCTACATTTGAGCTTTTGAACCAATGCTTCCTACCCTCTATAAGGGTACTTGCCTTTTTTGCTTTGGGGCAGCCCCTTGAACCTTTCGATTGAACCAACCGATTGAACCAACTTTGGTTCAACGGTTCAACGATTCATTCTTCATTATTTGGCTAAGTCCTTTGTTCTTTTGCACCAAGTGCATTAAACCAACTTGGTCATTGAACCTATTGAACCTTTAAACCAAAGTGGTCCAAAGTTCAATGGTTTAAGCCTAAGTACTTTATCATTTGCCAATTGAAATCCTTTGATTGAACCGAGGTGCTGAACCAATCCTGGAAATGACTAAGTGCTAGAAACTTGTTCTTTTGAGAGCTTGCTTCTTTCCTACAGAGTCTATAGAAATCAACCTGTGAAGCCAATAGAACTTGGCCTATAGAGTCCATATATTTTCTTCCTACAAAGTCCATAGATTTTCTTCCTGCATAGTTCATAGATTCAAGCCTGCAGAGTCTGTAGATTTCTGGAAAGCTTGAAAAAAAGGAATTTGAAAGATCAGAACAAATTTTGCGAAGGGAAGAGAGAAGTTTTGGTCATGTAGGACCTTTTTGGGGACAAACATGATTCATAAAAATAATGATTGGGGGGAAATAATGTATGCCAAATATATGCATAGTGCTGATGGTTCCAACTTTATTCAACAGGTAGGGTTACCCCAGGGATCTGTGATATGGAATAAAATGCTAAAAAGTAGAAGCCTTTTAAGCAAGGAATTAGATGGAAATTGGGAAATGGCTGGCATATTAAATTTTGGAATGACATTTGGGTAAAGGATAAGGCTCTTATCACATAGGGAAACTATGGAGAAATTGCTGACATTGCTACTCATTTTTTTGGAGATAAAGTCAGTGATTACATGGCTAATAACAATGGCATAAGGAGCTGGAAAAATCTATTAGATTACTATGCTCATCGGCTTGAGATTTTCCCTAGAGTTCTAGATATTCAACAGTTGATTCAGGGGATTAGAATCCCTCTCTTTCCATGAGAAGATGAACATTACTAGTGGCTAGATAAGAATGGATGGTTCTCTATCAAGTCTGCTTATCATTTGCTGATCCCTGAGGCTCAAAATAAGGAGATATGGAAAAAAGTTTGGAACTATAAACTTATACCAAAAATCAACATGTTTTGGTGGGATGCCGTCATAAATTTTTTTAAACCCAAGACAACCTTCAAAAGAGAGGGTTTACCCTAGTCAACAGATGTTATTTGTGCTGTTCAAAAGAGGAAATAGTTTCTCACCTTTTCATACACTGTGATTTTGCTTGGGAAATTTGGGGCATAATCCTAAATAATTTTGGTATTGAGTGGGTCTGTAACTCTGACCTCAAGGAAGTCATTATCAGCTGGAATCCTACCTTTTCTCATCCCTGGCTCATTGAATTATGGAATCAAACTCTACCCTATTTGAGTTGGATTTTTTGGAAAGAGCGCAACCACAAAATTTTTAGGGATACTATTAGAAATGTCTCTCAAATGTTTTATTCTTTTGTTAAGACTCTTTTGGAAAGTGTCACTATTACTCATATTCATACTTTGGAGAAACCCCTAACTCAAGAAGAAGAAAAAATTGCAGCTAAATGGAAGGTACTAAATCATATTCCTGATTATAATAATTCTAAAATTCTACAGAGACTTAATACTAGATGGAATTCCTTGAAGCCTAACTGGTTGAAACTTAACTTTGATGGGGCCTCCAAGTCTGATGGTAAAGCCAGTGGGGGAGGGATTATAAGAAATGAAAAAAGGTGGATGATTGCTATCTATGCTGGTGGAATAGGCTACCAAAGTAATAACTATGTTGAAGCAACTGCTCTTATATGGAGGATAAAATTGGCTATATCCCTCGATATAAGGAATTTGAGTATCCACGGGGACTCTAAAATAGTTATCGATGTAGTTGACAAGGCATTGAGTGTGGGAATTAAGTTAAAACATATCATTAGGGATATTTAATTTCTTCTGCAAAAGCTTACCAGAGTTGATATTTCACATATTTATAGAGAGGGAAATAGTGTAGCTCATGCCTATGCCAATCTCGGCCAACAATTTTCAAATTGGCAATGTTGGCACCAAATAGATCATATCTCTTTAAATATTAGGGATTTGATCCAAAAGGAAATGAAGTGTTAAGGATGAGACAGACATATTAGAAGGATAGCTCTATTAGTCTGTCCCTTTGGAGGGTGCCAATGTGGATCTCAGAGTTTGGAGGCTATTGTACTCTTTTGATAATCATTTCTGATTTATTGTACCAATTTGTTTAGGCAAGCAGACTGCTTCATCATTATGGAGATCACTGTGAAATTATGTTTAAGCATGGGAGGATTAAGTGTCATCTCTACATGATGCTCTAAATTATGTGATATCTCATTATCATTATGCATATTTTTGAGAAAGGGATTGAAGCTACTTCAATTATGAAGGTAAAAATTGGGAATTCTCCAGTTTTGCTTTGTAAGTCCAAAATGGGGGGAGATAGAATTCAAATGGAACCTATTTCTTGTTGTGAGTTCAAAGACGACCTGGTGGTCTGGCACTACTGCAAAGAGGGTGGGATTAGTCCCTACTTGGAGAGGCTCAATGGGTTTGATGAAAACTTGTCTGAATAATTCATGAGGTCTTGGCTAAACTAGCAAGTCACTATTGGAGGAATTAGCTTTGAGATTTTAGAAAAGGTGATAACTATGGCTACTGGCATGTCTACGTAGGGGATGAAGCTACAACGAAAAACAAAAATCCCAGACCTTTCTAGCCAAAAGCTGTTTCTTGGAGAAGGTGAAGAACTTGCTCCTTACCAAGGAGGATTTGATCGAGCTAAATTGCTCGAGCCTTGTGATGGCGTGTGCTTCATCGTCATGAAGTATTTCTCTCTAAAGGGATGTTTCACCAGGTTTTATAATTATCATCTCCCCCTTTTGAATCATTTTAGGTGTAATGATCTCATCAGCTTTCCCTTTTATCTACTCTCTTCCCTAGAGCATTCTATCCTTAGGGTGAGAGTAAAATTGGCAAAAAAACCTGATATGAATCATATCCCCCTTCATTAGGGCCTCATTTCATGTCTGTATAATTTTCACCATGCCCTCGAGCCATCCAAGACTATTAGAATTGACAGCGGGGAAATTTATTCTAACCCTTTTGCTGGTGATGCTGTTGAAGATCCCTGTCCTTCCCCTATCTCTACTAAAACTAAAGAAGTTTCCTTTTCTACTCCTAAGGAGACTCCCTTAGACAACCCTGGCTCCTTTGTGAGTACGAAGGGAAAGAAGAGGAAGTTTTATGATGGTGAAGAGGGTATTGGGGGGACCACTGTGGGGACCCCTAAAAATCTTTGTAGAACCCCTGGGGGTCAAGGTAGTAAATCCCATCTGTCCACTAAGGTTAGTAAGGAGGGCTTCTCCTCAGGAGTTCGACGGTCAAGGTGGATTGCTGGAAAACCTGCTCCCAAGGCTAGGCTTATTGACTACTCTGAGAGTGCCTTGGAGGAAGCCACTCAGGATGAGGAGAACAAGGAATTGGAAGTTCAAGAAATCTCTGAGGTTACTGAAGGTAAACAGGAGACAAGAGAATTTGAGGCTACTGCTGAGGATGTTGTTGACTTTGTGAAAAATGCTAACAAAGAGGGAAAGATGTATGTGGAGGAAGTTGATGAGAAAACTAAAACTAAGACTAGTTTGAAAGATAAAATTGCTGCCCTAAAGGGTCGCATCTAGAAATTGGAGCAAAACTTTACCATTGGGCTCCATAATTCTATTCTCCTGAACATGTCTATGTTGCAAGACTTGGGTACTACTGCTTCTACTGTCAATGCAGAGAACACTGAGAAATTGAATGACCTCATCAAATCTATGTTTATGTAAGGATAGATATGGCCTCTTTAGATCTTGTTTTTCTAGATTCTCTACCTTTCATTTTTTCCTATTCTAGTTTTATATTGGTTTTGCTATGTCTGTTGGTTCACTGAACGTGTCGTTCTTGTTGTAAGGCATCACTTATGCTGATTACCTTCATGGTTTCTATGCTTCTGTAAGGATTTGGCCCCTGGTTTACTACCTTATATAATCAAAAATATTTATTAAGTTACTTTAAATAGTGTGAATTCAACATTTAAACAACATTTAAATGGGTAAATACAAGCACATTCAAGTTGATATAATAATAAAGTGAACCCACACTTCTAAATCCCAAGCTGATGCACTATATTTTATTATCTTCTACACTCTCTTATCGATTACAAAAAATTCAATTGTGATGTGTTTAAATAAATAAAGATAATTTATATATTCTAGTATATGAAATTGTATAATTACATATTCATTGAAAGGGTTTTTTCACCCTTTCTTTTGCCTTTTTATAGTTTGTATAGATGCATTATTTCATTGAACCCTTTTTTTGGTTCCCTTCAAGGTATTATATAATGTAGTAAATATCATCATTTGATTTGATATTTGTATTTAAATAAATGTCTTATTTTAGATTTTTACTTTGTGTTGTTTTCGTGGAGGCTTCAAGATGCAGAGTTGTGTCTTGGGTAATTTTGTTGGAGACACAAAGTTGTAGAGATATGTTATAAATTATTTTAATTAAGACATAAATATATGAAAACATATTTTGTTAGTATTATAAATAATTGATAAATACAAAATTTTGTAATTGTAAAAATATGCATGATCTTATCTTACCTTCTTTAACTTGAAATTTGTCATGTTCATTGATAAAATCATTCATTATTATTATTTCTTCACTTTCATTTAATATCATTATTGCTACACGCTGAAAGATTATTAAGTTGTTAGGTTTGAAAAATAAAACATACACACCAAAATATTTTTTAGATATTTATTTTAAAAATAAAGCATGATTATAAAATAAATTAAAAATGTTATGCATCTGGGAGTGATTGAAGTGATCATTTTGGTATTGGTTGTCATGATTCTATCAAACTTTTTCTAATCTAAACATTAAAAGTTGTTTGTTCTTTAATTTTTGTAATACAAGATAAATTAATTTGCATTTGCATACGAGCACACATCAATCCAGATCCTGTATATACCCATATCACATCACATGTATCTAAATGATTAAAATTAGAGATAAGTCTCTCCTAAAGGAAGTCATCTAATTCATTTTTTAATGGTCTTCCTATTTTATGTGAACCAAACATTTGAAATATTGGTACATCTTTACTAATGTCAACACCTTCCTCTAATTAAATTTATTGTGAATGGAGGATGAAATATTCAAGCTAAAAATGAGTGAAATCTTGAGAAAAAAATGATACTTGTAATGAGAATCTAATTGAATCCATCACTATCTGGACCCCAAAGTATAACACCCATATTTTGCAAATAATGAAAAAGACCAACACAAAACTTTTTAAGAAGGTTCTTAATGCTAGAGAGATGGTCAAATTTGTGAATGATGATTACATTAAAATCTTCAAAAATAACTTTATCAATCAATGCCTTAATAAATAGGCAAATATGTTTTTGTTTAAAATATTTAATAATAATAAAAAGATTAATAATTATCAAATCAACATTCACATCAACAATGAACATTGCATTGAAATATTTTAAAATGGATGGACAAAGACATGGGGGGATGTAATGACAGTTAAACATTTCTATATTTGTCTTGAGAAGCTAACATCCATCACTATCTAGATATTTTTTCAATATGCCTATTGAATCTGGAGATAATACTTCCCAGTTTTTTTTGGAAAACTTTCATTAGAACACATAAATCTTCAAACCTTTTTGCATAAATTCTATAATGTTAAATTATTTATTTTTATTGAAAGTGTCAGATCATGATTAGTGAAATAATCTATAATTTTTGATAATATGTTACTTTTTAGCTTCACATTTTTGTACCAAGTGTCCATGTTGTTACACTGAGGGATTTTTAAGAAGGAAATAAACTATTTTTTAAATAAATCTGCTAATTCTATTTTTTGTTTGTCTGAAAACACTTGAATATTTATTGGCACTATTGTACCAATTAGATTTAAATCTTGTTTATCTAAACTAAGTAAATTACTAGTTTCAAATAAATGAAATACCTTATCAAGATAATCTCAAACAATTGTTCTATGAAAGAAGGCATTTTCTCTCCTACAGTTGTTGTGTTGAGTAGTTCATTTGTGTGAACAAGTGTCTATCTTGTTCATGTATTTTTTTTATTTCAATATTCTTCCAACCTCTCAGTTGAATAAAGTCACATGTAGATTGAATCTTTATACAAATGAAGCCTTATAAATTGCTTCATTTTCTTCATTATATTGGTTACATATTTTATGAACAATATGAAACAGAGTAATTGTTTTCAAAAATCTTGTCCTTTTAATAGAACATTTTTTATCAACGATAGTGAACTATATTCATTATGTAAAATAATTATTTATTGTGCTATAATTATATGTTAGCCATCTGTAATTTTGAACTTTATGGTTTTTTTATCCATCATATCTTCAAGGACTTATTTTGATTCAATAACACATTGAGAGTTATTTGGATTAAAAAGAATTCACAAAGAATCCTTTATTAGAGCCTCATTATGTTTTATGAATGAATTAATTACAACATTCACCCCTATTTCATTCATATTTATTATTTTGATATTAACATTCCCCAATAAAAAAATCTCTACTTGAATATTCAAGGCATAATTGATATAGTAAATATACCATGTAGAGAATTTACTATATGTCTAATTAGAATTTTGTGCCAACAAAGGTGTATCAATCTTTTATTTGGTCTTATATTTCTCTATTGGTGTGGGTAATTGTATAGCCTTTTTCAAGTCTACATATAAATATGTTGCCTTTGATTTTCTTATTTTTTTCAATATTTTTTTGTCGTGATTGTAGGGTATCTTAAATGCATATTCCATGACGGCAAGTAGAAAAAGTTGGTGCATCTTGTTCATGTTTTTATTTCAACATATTTTGTATTATAAGGACCAAATTATCTCTATCTATCAACCTAAACATTTTAAGGTTGTCATAGCTATTCAAATGAAACCCAAAAGTTTCACAAGAAGGAGAAACATTCATTTTTGTCAATTCCATTTTACTAGGTGTTAATTTATTGAAATTAGTTATAGCATGATGGAGATTTCCATATTATCCATTTCATACATCCATTTGGAATTGAATGGCATTTTCAAGTTTATCCTTATCACAAGTAAGGATTATTCAAATCCAAGATGGTTATTTTTCAAATATAGTACTAAATAAATAAATATCTACATGCATATTTGTTGGTCTAAACAAATCAAAATACCAATCAACAAGAGGAATTTTGTTGCCATTATATGGAAGATGGCGATGCAGATTTAATTTTAGTTTTGGTAGTTTAAATGGAACTATATCTAAATTTTCTTCAATTGAGGCTTTATTCTGCCTTTTAAGTGTGAATTTTTTTTCTCACTTGACATTATACAAAGCCATTAAAATGATTTAAATATTGATTTTTCGTAAAATCTAATTTGCATATTGTATCACTTACAAAATTATTTGTGATTAACTAGTGATTATTTATATGTTAACAAATGTGAATTCTAATCTATAATATAAAATACATATTAAATATTCATAATATATACACTAAATTAGACATAAACTAAAAATTTATGACCAAACCAAAAATAAATTATATATATAAAAATGTAAAACTCATTCAAAAGGGCCTAAAAGATTACTGTTCATTTCTAACATGTCAGGCACTTACTAAGCATATCATAAAAGTATAACACCATACTTACTTAGGGTTATAACTCAGTGAGCTAGATGTAATTTTAAAAAATAGTCACTATTGAGCTATCATTTTTACTGATAAGCATGTTGAAGGTATCTCCTAGAAGATACCTTCAACATCCCATTGAATTTATGACAAGGCCTGCAAAGGAATATCCTAGAGAAATTAAGACTAACCAGAGGAAAGTGGAGGACATTGTAAATATATGTATTGAATGTGTCAAGGATTATAAGTAATAAAAACTCTATCCAATATAAACTGATAGGAAAATGAATCTACAAACATTTATTTCAAAGGATAAATAAGAGGGAGAAGTATGTTTCAAATATTTAACTTAAGGGGGTCCAAGGTGAGGTGTTAAAACATTGGACAAATGTGGATGATCTCCCATCTGATGCTTCATCATTATTTTAAAAAATCTCTCATTGTAAGATGAGGCATCAACACTCATCACGATTGATGATATGATGTACATATATTGAAGTATGATGCATATCAATCAACACTAAATTATTACACATGTTGTGAATCATGTGAATCTCCAGGCCATTTCATTTAATAAATTGTCAACATTCGACAACAAGAACCAAAATTTTGATTGTATTATAATGTTTATTGACTTGGATAAGTTTACAAAAATTGTCACATCCACTACCAAGACCCAAAAACACAAACACCAAAAAAATTAAAAACCTTACAACTATTCATGTATCATAATTTCAAAGAATTTGGCACCGACCTTAAGCCTAGAATAATTGTCTTTTACTAAATGATGTTTACTTGAAGCCATGCCCACTAGCACTGCATAAGAACTACTGAAGTACCTTTAATTCAAACCAACAAAGGCCCCTTGTATGGAATTGTCTCAAAAATCCATTAAGTGAGGTTTAATATACCTAGAGTAGGTGAAATAAACCTTAGGAAAGTACCCTCACCCATTATTTTTAGGAGTGGGTGGGAAATATTCCTTTCAAGAGAGGCTTGCAATGGATTAAAACTCTCAGACCTAGCTTATATTTGATTTTTGTGTCAAAATGCCCATCAACAGGTACCTTCAAGGTATCTCTTAGGAGATACCCTTCAAACATGTACAAGAGTGAATTTTTCCTTCAATGTATCTATTAAGAGATACCTTAAAGTTAACCATGAAGGTATTAGAATGGTATTTCAAGGTCCTTGAAGGAATCTGCTAAGAGATACCTCAAAGAACATTGTTAATGGTCATACATTCAATGGGACATTACATGTATCTCTCAATAGTTACCTTCAACATGCACATATTGGAATTTCCCTTCACCTTGAAGGCACTACTTGAAGGGCCTTATAATAACTTCAAGGTATCTCCTAGGAGATCCCTTCAAGTTACCCATGAAGGTATTACAGAGGTTTCAAACATTTTTAAATAAAATTAGAAGGTTTTTCGCCCCATATTTTGATTCTCTCATATCCCCAAAAGTATGACATTTTGCATCCCTTCATTAAAATTAACTCATATAAGATACATCGAAGGGCATTATCATACTTTATAGGGGAAGTTGAAGGTATCTCCTAAGAGATACCTTCAACATGCACATGAGTGGAATTTTCCTTCACCTTGAAGGCACTAATGGGTGATACCTTGAAGGGCCTTATAATAACTTCAAGTGTGCCTTCAAGGTATCTCTTAGGAGATACATTTAAAAAATGTGAAATAGTGGATTTAAGGTATACTCCAAAGAGGTTCCTTCAATTTACCCATGAAAGAATTACAAGGTAGCAAAACTTTTAAGGATTTCATGCTCCCGCACTCTGGGGACCTGCTAGGTGGCACTCCCTTAGTGATTTTGTTTAGTGATTTTACTTGACAAATCCCTCTAATGTATTTTGGTCTTTGGGAATATGCACTCTACATATTCTATAGGAATTTAGTTCTTTTGTGTTTTCCTTCAGAGGATTTGTTTAAAATAGAGTATTTAGGAATTTAGGGTATGAGACCCAAAGTTGCATTTGCTAGGTATTTTAACTATTTGAAACATGCTCTTTGGACACTATTATTTAAGAACCAGGTCTCCATTTTTACAATTTATTTTATATAGGTCTTCAAAATGATTTCTTGGATATTTTTTCTCAAGAGGTCCCTCTAACACATTTAGGTCTTCGACAATTTTACTTGATGGAAGAGTTATGCATGTTTTGGTGATAAAAAAAAATGTCCAAAACTTTTATTTGGGATGCTTATAAATAGTGTTATACCTTGACTCCCAACTTATGACTACCAAAATATTCATTACTTAGTAAAATAAATCCAAAGAAGCAACAGGTTGACTCTTGGTAGAGGGAAATGATGTGGTACTCCTACTAAATGTCAACAGTGCCTACATGGCATACCCATTAAATGATGTGGAAATGTTCATATTAAACAAAAAAATAAAGTTATAGGCATTGGATATTAATGACATGTGAACTATAAATTAATTATGAGGCTATATCAAAGTAGTTTTAATGACAACATGGCCATTCAATCTCAAGATAAAGTACGAATTCACTTACTCTCCTGCAATAGAGCCTTAGCCACCAGTGTCTTCAACTTAAAAACATACTTAGGAGAGCTGAGTGATTGAATTACAAACCAGTAACAACTTAAAAATATAATAATGGCATCTTCATCCAAGGCATTCTAGGGAACTCTCTCTCCTCCAAGATTCTCAATCAAAGACTCTAATGAGTACATGAACACACTCTTTAAACCTACTATATTCAATAATGACCATAAAAACTACTTGATATTATGGGATGCCATACACTAGGTTGATGTGCACACACATGAAGAGAACTTGAATCCATACTAGTGCCAATTCGCCACATAACTCTTCCTACTTAGGAGACAAGGGAAACACTTCATAGCTGTGAAGCTATAAGTCATGCCCTGTATCAACTTCTTGTTAGACTTGTTCTTTGTTGGGAAGATATTAAGAGGAGTGTACCTACATCACCTCAAGCATAATATGATCACAACATGCATCTCTAGTGATGAATTTTAAAGGTACCTCTCTCTTCCTATCCTAATTATGATATACACAGAGTAGTGGCATGGAAGAAAGATAAGTCTATCAAGAAGGTACTTAATAGTTGGATGATCCCTAGAGAGATAATCAACTTGAAAGACAAGTATCCCACCCCAATTAAAAAATTTATAATGGGAATTTAGATTGGGATGGCCCTATTGAACATGATATTTGGATACCCTGCCATTGATTTCTTCCAACTAGAATGGGTTCCCTTATTGGATTTACTGAGGACATCCGAATTGAACTTTGTTATAAGAGAATTGATTGAAGCAAGATTACAAGAATAAATTCTACATAAAGACAAGAGGGATATAAGAGGCCACATTTACATGATGTCTTACTTCCTCAATGCAGTTTTAGGGATGGTCTACATCATCAATGGCTCATTTTAGAGCCCCCTCCATACTGTATAAAGAAAATAATATGTAAACCTTATTATTTCATGCAAATATATAATCATACATGCATAATATTGTGCGTATTGTTAAGGATGTTTACCCATAGGTATGGATGGCTATCCATGAGTACCCTTTGTCCAAGATATCAAAGAGTATCATGGATACACTATTGATTAAGGGAGACTAATGGATATACCCTGACTATATAGTCATCATAGTGATTGGCCATAAGGTTACATCCCTGTAACTCCCCACATATGTCTCAAACAAAGTGGTAGCGTAGGAAATAGCCTACCAACTATGGTGGAGCATAGATGAGGATATGCATAAGAAGAAGAAAGCCTACCTTCATGACTCACACTTAATGATTGGAAAAATGTGCTACACTAATAAGAAACACTTCTATGAGGCTAGAAGATACAAATAATAATGCTCCTTAGCTTTACTATCGCACAAGGACTGGGATCCCAATGGATAAGTGCAAAACTATATTGAGGGGATAGGCATTGAATATCAAAATTATCCCTATGATCATGACTTCCTTTTCCTAAATATTAAAAATAATGATCAAGTATTATAAATAGCACAATAAATTTAATTGAAGAAGGACCTTCTAAAGCTCATTCAAGGGGAGCCTTCCCTTTCCATAAAGGAGGTATGAACCAAACTCCCACTAGCTGAAGGATGGGACACATCTAATTTTTTGACTAGAGAACCTACTCAACTAGTAGGGGAATAAGGGAAATCTTCTTAGACACCCCCTACAACATTTAAAGAAGTGAAGAAGGAATCAAGGGTGATAGATACCTCATTGGGAGGAAAGCAATATGATTCCATCTACCTAGATTTCTCAAACTCCAAGGGCCTTGGTAAAGGTGAATTTTCATCACCACCAAAGATTCCTTTTGTGTTTAATTAAACCACATAATCAGATCCTTATACATATCTAAATACCACCCTTTATTATAAAAGGAAGCCAAGGCTTTAGTCCCTTCCATATAACCCAATCATGGAGGCACCTTCGATGGAGGCAGATACATAAGAGGTAATTGAAGAAAATAATTTTGATGAGGAGGCAAAATTGAAAAGAACAAAAGTTTTGAGCCTCCAAGACTCAAAGGGTAAGGCACCATTACATTAACAGACATCAAGTGAGCCAACACCTTCCCCAATTTTTATCACTCCTATTATTTCCCATGTTTTTATTCCTGCACTTAGTTCATTTGTTCCTATTTCATTCACCCCTCCTAGTTCACCTTCTCTCTTGGTTCCCAAGGTGGAGGCTGATCCCTCCTCTACCCCAATATCCATTACTTCCTTAATTACTAATCCTCTAATTGCTCTTCCCACATCTACTCCTACTATTCCTACTACGTCCCTTCCACTACTGCTCTACCCCTTATGAAACTAAGAGAAAATCCATAAATAAGGTGAAGGTAGAATTATACACTCCAAATTACATATTATTTTTACATGATTAAGTCTGCTAGTTTCCCCTCCTAGTCTTCCTCAAGATACAACTGTGATAACCACTCAAAAGGCTAAGAAGAAGAAAAGGCCAGTATACATAGTCCATCCACTACCATAATATGGTGGAGTTGACTAGTCCAATATCATATGGACTTCAATTCATAATCCCCTCTCATAGGAAACTTTAAAGCAAACATCAAGTGAGATAATGGTTGAGACTACAACCTTAGACACTCAGCCCATAGATTTATCCTAGCTAGTCCTGTTGTAGTGGGCAATAGACATGCAGTCAGGGGCCTATAAAAGACCTAATATTATGATTATCAAATTTCCCAAAATGAGTAAAGTTTTTGATAAATATATAGGGAGTGTGCAGAGGGTGAGGAAGAGGAAACTATAAGATGACACTGGTAGAGCATTCATTCTAGAAGAAAGAGAAGAAATGTTCATTTTGAACGAGAAGAAATATATAAAAATGGGGAAATTCCCCTATATAGAAGATTTAAAATCCTACATGGAAAAACAAAAAGATGTTATAATATAAATATATGAAGGGACATAAATGGCATGAAAAGAGATAGAACAAGAACTAAAACAATTGAGAGAACAATAACAAAGTGTTCATGTTCTAGCATAAATTGAAATGGACATCCAAAATGTAACATCTAATTTGTACCATACCATTGAGGCAATTAGTGCAATGAGGGAAGAATTTTTGTCCCACATAGTAGAGATCACAAAATTATTAAATTATTTGAAGATAGATCAAGATAAACTAAAATTCCTTATTATTTTTACAACCAGTAAGTGATATGCACATTTAAACTTGATATCACCATTGGAGGCTACCAATGCCTTCAAATTGATGGTCATCAAAAAATAAGAGGCTAAAGAATGGGTTGAGTGGATGACGTAGTAATGACAAAGTATTAAGAACATGAAACCTACTCCTAGTAAATTTTGGATGAGCTAAAGTTTTCTTAAGCCAAGGATTCAATAGGAACTCATTGGCAGAACCAAATTTGATCATCTCTTGCTGCAAGTTTTGGAGAATTTCAAACACGAGATACAAAGGAAGACCATAGAAGACATAGAGGTAGAGCTCAATTTTTATATAAATAAGGTCACTAAAGTTGAGATCTTTAGATCTAACTTCAATACTACCAAAGGTGATCATGTAAAGCTCTTGGGCCAAGTGAATAGGGTGCATAGGCCTTCACTCCTTAACATGTATATAATTAGATGTCAATATGACATTGGGAAAAAACACTCTCAAGCTTTGGATGTTAAGAATAATTCCAACATAGAAACTCCTAGTTCAATGAAAGCATCCACTTCAATGCCTCCAATAGCCTCATTAGCCATGCAAGCACTTGGTCAACCTTGAGAATAAGTCCAATTTTGTATGTATACATGCATAGTTTACTTATAGTTAGAATGTACATGTAAAATTTATTGAATTTTTATAAGCATGCACACATTACATTGCATAGGGTAAATAATTTTGACATAAATGTAATTAGACACAAACATTCAAAAACATGCAATTTTGAGACTAAAATTAGAACTGAGGTTCTAACAACAACATGTAACTAGGAGTTTACATACACTTGGAGGATAAGGCATCCCATCCCAAATTCTATATATCAATGTAATTTTGAATTAAAAATGGTTGGAAGATTTGATAAATACAAGAAGAATTCAATTTTTACTATCATGCAATTGCATTGGTGATTTCTCCTTCCACTCATGTGATTTTAAGTTTTGTTTTTTGGTTGTTATAATATAGTAATTTTAAGTGTGCAAAAGCTATGGATAGATCCTGATTGTTTTAATCAATGTATGCTATCTGTAGATGTACAAACACTATTTAAATTTATTAGATTTTATTTAAAAATTGGTTTAGACTTTTTTATTGTTCTTATTGTGTATGAATACTTTCTATTGGTATATTTTCTAAATATGTGTCATAGCTACCTTTGACACATGCTTAGACTGAGATGTAACCTTTCAATAAAGGGTGTGTAAGGGCTAATATAAAGGAAACAACCTTTAATTAAGACCATCAAGTTTACTATATAATCCCTTCCCATAATTCATAACTATTTTTACCTATAAGAGTGCAACAACTGTAAATAGTAAGCATTAGTTTTGAGAGCATTTATTCACTAAGAAACAAACTTAGGAGGAGATGTTTTGAGATCATAAAACCTTTATGTTTTATTCTACCCTTCCCTCATTATAAAGTTTATTTGACTAATATCTACCCACTCTAGATTATTTATCACCCATCCATCTCACCCACTTAGGTTGGATTTATCCACTAGGATTCATTTCACTACAATCAAACCCGGTTAAATACATGCATGCTTTGCTTGCTATTTCATCAAAAGATTATTTTACCATCATTTGATAAAATTAAAAGGATTTTCACCCCATATTTTGATACTTTTGGATCCCCATAAGTATGACACTTAGCATCCCTTCATTAAAATGGGCTCATGAAAGATACCTTTAAGGGTGTTGTCATACATTCTAGGGGACATTGAAGGTATCTCCTCATGCACATGAGTGGAATTTTTATTCACCTTAAAGGCATTATTGGGTGATACCTTGAAGGTATTTGTAATACCTTCAAGGTATCTCCTAGGAGACACCTTTCAAACTTATGCAATAGTGGATTCAAGGTATCTCTTAAGAGATACCTTCAAGTTACCCATGAAAGTATTATAAGGCAGTCAATATTTTAAGTGTTTTTCAAGGTATTATGAAGACACAAAAAATTTATTAGTTTATCATCAAGGTTTAAAGTTAAAAGGTTTTGCACCTCATATTTTGGAAATCCTAAATCCATGAACATATAACACTTGGAATCCCTTTGTTAAAATAGGCTCACAAAAGATTAAATAGTTATTTGGTCTATGGCCTATTTCCCCAGACTTTCATTATCTCTAGACCTTTGGGATCTCATCACGTGGCATGATCTCATTAACTCATGACCATGGAATGTTTAAGTGAAATGAAAGGTATGTAACCATGGATTAATAAGGAGTTAACACCTATCATAATCTAGAAGAAATGACCTTGAGTATGTAGTAATCATCATTGATAGCTGTCTCAAGGTTGATTAGAAATTTAGAGTTAATGAAGGTTTTCCATATAGTAGGTAATTTAACCCACTAAACCTAACTAGAATTTTTATAATGAAACAAGTATTTAAACCAAAAATTCATTATCTCTATTAAATGCACATAAATACATTTAATGTTTGAATCTTGTGAATGATATATGCCAAATCTACATTGAATGAGAATTCACTCAACCATTACTCTCAAGAAAACACTAAATATTTGAGCTCTTGTATGTTAAGAAGCCCTAATTCCTTAGAGGTGTTTGAAAATTCAAACTAGTCTTTTTGATAGAACCAGATGCATACATCTAATTCAACAATGGAATCAACATCCAAATAATCAATGTCTCTTTTCTATATGCTTTCACTGGTATGATTGAGTACATTGATATAGTGTTCGAGAAAAGTGATTAAGATTTCAAATTCCATAATTATTCTGAACTATGGGATGATGTAGAATTAGCAGTGATGTACTCAGCTTAGGATAAAATTTCACTAGCCCACAAGTACTACATTGATGATTGTTTCCCATCAAAGCATAGGGTATTCATCAGGAAGTTTCAAAACTAGAGGTAATGCCATATATATACCTTCTTAGAGATTTTTTTTCAATGGCACTTTTGCTAGTGATTGCTTATATATTATGAAAAATAAGAAAGTGGTTACATACATTTTAGGTAGGGATTTCAAAAGGTATCTTAGCTTACCTTCCTTTGAAATAGTCTATAATCAAAATTTGGCTAATGTCTAGTTTGAACAAAACACTGTAGAGGGGAAATTGAAAGAGTGAATTGTTGATGGCCAAAAATTAAATCACAAAAGGTGTATTACATCTAATTACATAATTAAATTTAGGCTTGGGGTTAAGATAACAATGGATCTATTGAATAGACTGTATCACTTTCCAATTATTGCATATGTTTAGGTTTAGTGGGTTCTGTATACATAATTTTTCAAACTTTATCAATTACTAATGCTTTCTCTCTTGTAGGAACTTGTCGAGTCTCAATCTATCTGAGTGCATGCCTTAAAGGGTGCATCGAGAAAGGGGTGAGTAGACCTTTGGTGCTTCACAGGATTATTGTCCCTTATAAAACCACTTTCTATCTACATAACCTTATCCTACACACTTCCCTAAGCCTTGTATCCTCTTTTGCATACTCCTCAAAGAATTCACTACCTTACTTAGCCCCTTCCTAAGATTGAAACCCTTTTTGATAGTTTATGTTACACTGTTAGCCCCATCAACCCTATATTCAAATTGATAAGACATGTTAAGGGTCTAGGTCCACTTTTGGATGACCTATAACAAGACCTAACTTGTAAATAATGACATAGAGTATATTGGGCTGACCTTATTAGTTAAATTTTTTGAAAAGTTTAGGGTTAGATTTAGCTATATGTACACATCCATTTCTACCATTTAGAGGGAAGAGAAGAATAAAATTATTATATTTCACATCTATTTATCCACCATTATACTTGAGGATCATAGCTTAGGGTTTGAATACTTTCTTTGGAGATATGGATCTTGTATTATGTATAAGGATTTTAGATGTATAAAGAAGTTGTGTAGCCTAGAATTGACTTATCCTTTTTATCCTTACATACCATAACAACCTATTGCAAAGCACCTTGGCCAAGAGATAGATTGAGGTTCAACATGTTCATATTTGAAGGTAAATATTCGTAAATTTGATCCTCCTTTATAAGAGTAGATAGATTAAAAATTTTAATTATCTCCCACACATAAAGATTTCCTATACATTGACATGAGTATAGATATTTTATGCATGTTTACTTTTTATATTTATTACCCCACTTTGTACCACAAGATTTGGTGAGAACTAGGTTAGAATTTAATTTAATTATCATTATACTCAATGAATATGAAAAAATAGGACCTAACTAGGGTTATTTCATGGTTTTTCTTGACTAGAAGCTTTGGAACCCTCTCTAATGATGTTATTATGGTAAGACATCCCTGTTGGCATATTGTTTTCATTAATGTCAAAATGGTGCATCATGTAATGTAGTAATGGTCATTGATGTCAAATATATATTTGGTAAAGTGTTTGAGCATGATAGTGGCATATTCATGACATGAAATTTTTTAGGGTGAGCCAAAGTATATGTTGTAACAATGAACATTGAGAGAAATGTCATGTCATATGAAGCTTGGTCATGTAGTTTTAAGACTGTATGAGATTGTGAGATATTGTTGTCATAAAAAAGAGAATGGTGTAGTGATATGAGTATGTTGTGATGTCTTATGTATATTTTTTTGATGTTTTGTTAAGGTCATGACACAGAAAGAACAAGTCAAAGTGTCAAGTGCATTGGAAGCTTGAACCTAGTCATGACATGGTGAATGTATGAGATGGTGGCATGATGAGGTGAGTGAACTTAGGTAGGTGAGAGGTTGTGAATTTTTCATGATCATTATAATAAGGTGTGGATTCACTAATAATTGTTTTAAAGTGATTCTTTGAAGGTATGTCCTTCAGTCTTGGTTTGCACCTAGACCATTCTTTAGCCCTGCCTAGCCTAATGAGGCATGAGGATCAAATTTCAAGGTGAATGTGTGAAAGAGAGAATGGATAGAGGTAATTCAAGTTGTTTGAATAGTTATCATGAATAATTAGGTCATTTTTTTTAGGAAAATGCATGAAAAGTGGTTTTAAGGTCTCTCGAGTGCACATAATAAAGGTATGTAAACTTGAGAAGGAATTTTAGGTGTTTGTTGGCATGTGTAACCTCTGCATGGGAAAATAAGATGTTAAGGAGAGATGGGTAAGTGTCATAGATAATATATATAGGCATTAGTTTTGGATTTAAGGGGTAGTCCTTGATGAACAATTGTTAACACCAAAATTTGTGTTAAATCTCCCTAATAAGGACTCAATGTAGAAGATGTTGCTCAAATTAGCTCAGAATGGATTGAAATGCTGAGGAAACCTATATTATCTTGTATTGGACTCTCATAGGCACCTTTAGGTGGTATTGAGTTTTCATGTGAATGAGAATACCCTATAAAAAATGGCTTGTTTGTGAATAATTTATTATAGCAGTCAAAAGTTGACTTGGTCAAAGTAGCTAAATTGATGGAATAAGAAGCTAAAAATCATACTACATGACCATTAAGGTTTTGAGATAGTTTACACCTTTTTAATATTCCAAACTATTTTTATAATTTAGCTGGACACAAATGGACCTAATGATGTAAATAATGTAAAACCCAAACAATAGTGAGAAGATGAATTTGAGTGTGTTTTCATGATAGAATGATGAAACCAAGTGCATGGAGATTTTGTTCATAAATTTTATGTCATGTTAATTCTTTGAATAATATTTGGATTTTAGGAAAAGAGATGAAAATTTTGAAGCCAAAATGGCTTGTCTGGTTCAGTTTAGATTGTGTGATATAGGGTCAAGAAATTGGTCTAAAAGACCAATATTTGACATTTGACCATATGATATTTCTATCTGAGAATGGTCTAGAGATCTCATAGGACCATTTACATAAATTATGAGTCATGAAAAGTGTCTAAATAGGTGTTGGATGCCTGAGTCACCATGACTGGTCTTTGAGATAAACTGGCAATTTTGAGTGAGTGAGTTGCAAAGGTGTTATTGAAGACTTAAGCTCTAGGTGAAAGTGTCTAATGCATTTGGTAATGACCCTAAGGTCATTTATATTATATATATATACATTAGTTTGATCATGTTTAATAGATTAAGTGTGTTTGAGCTTCAATATTGAAAGAGAAACTTTTTGGTGTACACAAACCTAATAGAACTGAGTACTATTAAGGGGTTTCATGAAAGAGTTGGACCTAAAAGGTGTTATGGAGATCAAAGGATGTTGTAAAATGTATATTTGTATTTTTTGTGAATTGGTTGTGCCATTTATGTAGGTATAATGTTTTCCAAGGGATCAAATGGTAAAGTGTTGATAAAAAGGCCTAATGCAATTAGGTTTCTATGAGACCTAAAAAGTGAAATGAGGCCTAATTGAGTCATGATAGACCAAAAGGTACTCAAATTTATTTTGAGTCATGTTTACTATATTTAATAAGAAATATTATATGGATTACCTAAGAGTTTAAGGGTGTGTGGCTGACCAGGGGGTATATGAACAAGAGATGAGTATATATACAAGGTTTTTTAGGCCTATTTGAAGAAGCTGAGTGTAAGCGAATGAATTGATAAATCAATGAGACTAATAAGGTTGGGTAACATGTTTTAAAACCTTAAAAGAGAGAATATAATCATTTCATAAAGATAATATAGGTGTTTTATAGTTGAAGGTCAAGGTCATATGACCTATTCATTCTTGATGAGGGCTAGTTGAGCAAAGAAGCCTAGAGGCAGTTTTGAGAGAGATCAAGTGGAGCAGAGTTGAAGGAATGATCATTGTATATTGAAGAAATATTAGAGTTACATCATATATGTGTTATTAATGTATGAAATTGGATATATTTTAGATATATAAGATAGAGAGTTGAGTGGAAGAGCAGATAGAGAGCTGAGTGGAAGAACAAAAGAAAGAAGTGTGATTCATTGAGTTGGTACTTGGTCAAAGAGAGAGTTGAAGATTCATTTCAGGTTGGTGCTTGGTAAAAAGGGAGTTTTATCTACCTTGAAATTTTATACTTGTATAAATTTCCTTTGACTTAGTTGGTACTTAGTCATAGGGGGTTGTAGCCTCCTAACAAGCAGGTGCTTGCTAAAGTCAAGTGGTTTCTTGATAAATCTAGGATTGGTGCTCCATATTGCGTTAGTGATAAACTAAATTTAATACATTATCTTATAGGATATTTTTTCCAAGCTTATTTTTAGTGATTTTTATTTCCCATGATGGTTTCTTACATATGTGATGTGTTATCTTGTTTCATGCTCATGTGATTGGTTCTTAGTGCATTGTTAGATCACTAAGTTACTTTGAATGATTCATGAATGTATAAGAGAAATTTATTAATTTTTTTTGAAGATTTATTCAACCCCTATCAATCATTGTGATTCCAAAAATACCTTGGTTATGTCTAACATAACTATCTTGGTCATGACCCTGAATATCTAATGTATCAATAATTGGAAGTGTAAGTAGGATTTATCTTCTCGAAGCTAGGATTAATTAATAGATCATTTGAATTTACCTTTGAATACATAATATACTTAAAAAAATACATAAAATGTACTCACAAACTTTTCCATTGTGAACATGTTATTTTCTCTTGATTCTCTGGATGTGGGTACTTAATTTTTTCCTCCAAATAAAGGTGAATTGGGAAACATATGGGTGAAAATAGCTTGGATTATCAATGGATGCGTATGATAAATTTGGTAGAGATTTGATAGATTGAAGGTGGATGATGGAAATGGAAGATGCAACATCAACATATAGATTTGTGGATGGGGAGATGAATGGTTGAGAATATTCCATATTTATTTGATAATGATAATTATCAACGGTTGGGTTTGAGTCTTTATCTCAATAGATGATGACTAATTCCAATGTGTGTGAGATAAATATGGAGAATTAGTTGGTAGTTGAATGACTCATCATGAATGGGTCAATGTAGCTAAGTGACTCACCATGTTAGTTGAAATGTTTAATAATGACTCAAAAATTGGTTGACGTTGTTAAGGATTTAGTTGGATGACTCAACAATTAGTTGATAAAAGTGTGAAAGATGTCTGGATGAGATGGAAATATAGATTTTAATTAGTTTGAAGAATTTTGTGTGTATGATTTAATTAATTACTTATTAAAAAAGGGATGGAAATGAGGTTAGTATTAAATTAAAATTTTGAATGGTGATTGAGTTAGTGTGTCAATTTTAATCAAAGTTAATTATGACACTAGATTAGCAAAATTTAGGTGTCTACCTTTTCCCTTATTTTAAATGGTGTTGTTCTTATAAGAAGCAATGCCATTTTGAAGAATAATGACCAAAAAAATGATGACCCAAGTGGTTATGAATGAGTGAATGATGCCCCCTTGAGTGTTCCTATGAGGAAAATGGATGAAGATGAGTGATAAAATGAATTAAGAGAGATATAGTATGAGAGACGATGGGGTGATACCAAAATAATTGGAAGTTTGAGTCTTTATAAAATGCCTACATGATTTGAAGTATGTGTAAAATGAGTTTTCCCCTAGAAGATAGGTTCTATAGAGTGGATTGGAGAAAGAATATTTCCCATTTATAAGATGCACACTTGGATTTTTCCCATGAATCTTGTTCATAGTAGTGGATGTGGGAATGATATATCCCAATGGTAAGTTATAGGCTATAAAATGATAAATATAGATTGTCCGATGATTGATTAAATTTTTACAAGTTTAATTTATAAGCTAAAATAGAGATTTATAGCACTCTAATTGATTGGTGGAAAAAATTAGGGAAAAAGTAGCTTAAATGCGAGTGAAAAATATGAATGAGGGGTTAAATATATAGGAGTAAGGGGGAAAATTTGAATTTCATTGTGTAAAATCCATTAGATTGAGTGGATTTTTAGCCACCTGAATTGTGATTACAAGGGAATAATGGATCATATACCAACTGATAAACATCATAACAAGTGAGTCTAAGTGCATTAGTGGCTAGATGGGAGCATGGATAAGATAAGAAAAAAATTTGGTTTTGGTGTTAGTTATTTAGTATGGAATGTACAAAATGGATGTAAAAATGTGGTTATGAAAATGAGATGGTTTGGATAATTGATTTTTATAGGCTTTGCTTGGAGTTCCAACAAGATTTCAAACATTATGTTTTGACATGATTTTAACAACCTTATTTTTGATGTTGTGTAAGAAAACATGCACCAACGGTATAGAAAAACCATGATGTCTATTTTTTAATACATGTAAGGATTGTTAGAGTCATAAGTGTAAAACTTAATGCATCATGATATGTAAGATCATAATAACACTTTTTATAATGCACATAGTGATCTAGACTCAAAAAACAATAATGAAAATAAGATTAAAAAAGTTTGCAATAATGAAACCATGAAATTAAAACAAATAATTAAGTAAACAAACATTACATAAGTAAGTAAATACACAATATGTAAAACTAAGTAAAGTAAGCAACTATACAATTAAGTAAACAAATGTTTTTTAGATGTCCTTGGTTAGAGTATAACCCTTTATAATTTGAGATCTTTGATAATGTTAACCATCTGATAGGTAAGCCTTGCTAGGGTACATAATTAAGGAAAATTTATTTATTTATTTTTTTCAATTTTTTTGTATTTTTGGGGATTTTCTAACATTTTTGGATTTTATTGGATTTTCTATACAATGGATACTAGCAAAGGGAAAATCTATTCTAGCACCAAGAAATGAAGTGGTAGTGGATGGAATGGAAATATTATGGATGGAGTAGGGATGAATGGGAATGGATAGGAATTAAGATGTTAAATTTAAGGAACATGTTACCTAAGAACCAAGTGTCTAGTCATCAAAGTAGTATTATAAGATACACCAAGATGTTTCTAATAACATGTCTCAAGATGTTTCCACTTCCTTATCAAGGCCAAACTAGGAATAAGGATGGTACTATAATGGAAAATAGTTGATTGATAAGGATGGGTGTCGATGGGTTTGGGATTAAATGGATAAGGATAGGATGAATAGGTAAGGATAGTTAAGGATGGTTTAATATAGAAGGATGGTCTAAAATGTATAAGATAAAAATATAACGGGTTTGCCCCAAGTGTAGGGTACTTGTAGACAACTTATTATTTTATGTATGTTGTTAGTGTTTGGTTTTCATCATGGTACTTGCCCTAAAGTGCCACTGAAATGGTTTTCACCTTTGGATGAATTTATTTATTTTTTACCTTTTTTTCTATTTTTGATATATATATATATATATATATATATATTGTTGTTAATGTTGTTGTTGTCATATCAATTATGGAATTGTGTGAGATGCATGATGTTAAAACTTATTGATATTTAATGAACCTACCCCAGATATATCTTCAGTAACTTCATTGACTTATAAGTTTGCTTTTGCCAAATTTACCAAGATATTGTCATAGCCCTATGATAGAGGGTGCTACCACCACTCCTTTCATAAACACCACTAATCCATCCTCCCATATTGAAATTTACTCTTCTAAACCCATCAATCGGGACCAAGAATCTTACCTACTATCAACTTCCATCCATAATAATCAAATAATCATATAATTCATAACCAATGGCTAATTCCACAGTCGATAGTTACCCTAAAAATTAAAAATAAAGGGGTTGATGCTTGTCTCTAATTTTTAGGTATCATCACCAATGTGACACCAAGAAAAAAACATACACACAAACGTAACTGAGGTAATAAAGTCATAATTTTTTTTGATTTCTGAGTATCATCACCAATGTGATGCCAAGGAAAGATCATACTTTGTGATACAGAGAAAAAGTAAGATTTGCATTGAAAATGAAATGTGATCTAATTACTAAAAAAATGAAAAGTGATTTATTTACTACTTGAAAAATTCAAAAAATTGAAATAAACATAGAAAAATAAAAATAAGATTATCAAAAAAATAAAATAAAATGTTTTCTTTTAGTTTAAAGTTTCATTTCATTGGTTAACATCCTACACAAAATAGTCAATAAGTTGTTTGTCAAGAGTTAAGCAATCCAAAGATCCTATAAGCTAGCCAAACTAGAAGCATAAAATAAAGATAAAGTAAACCAAAAAAATCTTCTATAATGAAACCACTATTACACAAAAAACAGAGAATGATAATTTTTTTAAAAGATATAAATAGAGAAACATGGAAACATATAATAAAACTACTATGATAGAAGATAAAGCCTATAATAGAGGATGAAATCATTATGACCAAGGATAAATTTGATAAAAAAATAGATAAAACTACCATCTTAAATTTTTTTATAAAACAAAAACAAAATTCAAACAACCAAAATCAAAACTACTATAAGGTTAAACAAAACCATTGCAAGATTATAAAAATTGATGCATGATTTGATAAAAATGTTGCATGATTAGACAAAACTATTAAAAATATGAACACTTCTTTTGGGGATAAAAACTAGAACATAAAAATAATTCAAGAAAGACATTACAAAATAGAAAATGAAATCATTCCACCAAAGACAAAACCATTGTGACACATAATGAAATATCTAAAAAATATAGACATAACAACTAATTTTTATGATAAAATCATCATTATATAGACATAGGAAAAATAGAAAATAGAGGAATAAAAAAAGTAAAATAGGAAATAGATGAGTGTCATAAAGCTATAAAATTGGACTAATTATAAACAATAAATAATAGTAATGCAAAATATAAGAAAAAATAACCGGTGACAAAACCACTACACTAGAATACAAATCCATTGTTCTTTGAAGTTGTTCAAGTGTACAGAACTATTATTTCATAGTATGAAACCATTGTTATGTTGGTGACTGTACAATAACTTACAATTTTGTAAAAACAAACTTGGGTCTATAAAATAGACCCTTCCAAAGCAATATTAAAATTTATACACTCCAAAACAATTTAAATACAACTAAAATAACCTACTAAGTGTAATTGTGATGAATAATATGAGGGAGAGGTCCCACCAATCATGTCATAATGTAATAGCTAAAAATTTATAATTACAATTTAAAATAGGAAATGAAACTAGTGTAAAGGCCATATTCTAAACCTAAACTAAAACCTCAGATTGAGAAATAACAACAAAAAAATCTGAACAATAAGATACTAACAAAAACACACAAAATATACTCATCAATTTCTCCATTATGGACATGTGATTTGATCTTTATTATTTGGATATGGGTGCTTAATTTATTTCTCCAAAAAAAAAAGTGAATTGAGAAGCATATGGGGGTAAATAGATTGGATTCTCAATAGATTTGTATGATAAATTTGGTAGAGATTTGATAGATTATAGGTGGATGATGAAAATGGAGGATGACATGTAAATTTATAGATTTATGGATGGGTAGATGAATAGTTGAGAATAATCTAGATTTATTTGATAATGATAATTATCAATGGTTTGATTTGATTCCTTATATCAATGGATGACGATGAATTCCCATGTGTGTGAGAGAAATAAGGAGAGTTAGTAGTCGAGTGACTCATCATGAATGGATCAAGGTAGTCGAGTAACTCATCATATTAGTTGAAATATTCAATGGTGATTCAAAAATGGTTGAGGAAGTTAAGGATTTGATTTGATGACTCAACACTTGATTGAAATAAATGTGGAATATGTGTAGATGAGGTGGAAATTCCATATTTTCATTAATTTTGAAGAATTATGTGTGCATGATTAATTAATTAATATAGATTAATTAATTATTCAAAAAAGGGAGGGAATTAATGTTATTGGAAAATTAAAATTTGGGACGGTGATTGATTTAGTGTTTTGATTTTAATCAAAGTTAATTATGATACTAAATTGGTAGAATTTAGGTGTCTACAAGAATTCACCATTAGGTCAACCTAGATATGTTTCATGGGTGAGTCATAACAAGAAATATTTAAGATTTAGTTATAGATACAAATAAATCCTAAGGTAAGATTCAATTTGTTACTACTTGATAATGACATCATGATATGAATTAACACTTTCTTGAGACATTATTACAAATACTTGCACATCTAAAAACCCCTCAAAAGAGTAGTCCTAGAGCCAATTCTAAATACACACACATGTTAAATTTGCATGGTACCAAGTGTCAAAATCCAAACATTATATTACATTATAGATTGATCATGATGTTGTATAGACACATATAATTGGTAGAACTACATGTGGTTTGAGCCCTCTTCAACATATTGGAATGTAGGAAAACACTCATTCACTCAATAAGGAGTTGTTTGGGGTTTCAAAAAAAACATGCAATCCCATTTTTCAAAGGTCATATTTTGGTTGAAAGTGTGATTAGGGTTCCAAAGGAAAGATAAAAAGTAGTGACCAATGCACATGAATGAATATAGGCACACACATATGAACTATATAAAAGTGTAGGTACAAAGGTATGAGGCATCAAAAAACTATACAATCATCAATGCTAATTATGAAAGATATTGGATGGTACCATTCATTGTAAGGGTTTTAGTTTTACTAGTAGCATTGAAATAGGGGTTTGTCTCTTATTTCTTGATCTGAGTGGTTAAAAGTAGACATGAAGTATTTTTAGAAATAATGGTGAACACGATGAGAAATAAAACATCAGAATAAGATTAAATAAATCTCTCCCATAGTGATTTTTTAATTAAAAATAAACCAAGTGCAATATCAATACCTTTTTCCAATCATATTTGTATGATTATTTCTCTATTTTACATAATATGAATATTTTCAATCTTAATCTATATAGATAATATTAATAAAAAATAAGTAAAACAATCACCAAAATTTCTAAATCATCATAAACAGGGCTAATTATGATAAATAATGACATATTAAGTTCAAACAAGGGTTTGATTAGCCATAAATTAACTATTTTGTTCTAAAAAGGCCTAATTGTGATTAGTAATTATCAATTACAGTCAATTGTTTGTAGTTATCCCAAAATTAACCAAATATTATATTAACAAAGGTTAATTATGATTAATAATAAGTAATTAAGGTCAATGAGGAGTGTCGTTATCCCCAAATCAATAAATAATTGCCCTAATAATAGTTGATTATGACCATCTAGAGTCAATTAGGTATTATTATCAAATAAATAAATGCCTATTTGGGGCTCTACTCACACATTGACCCCTTTTGTCAATATTAGTACTTAGAGGTAATTATTAAATTCAATTTGAAAAACCAAGACCATAATTATGAGGAACTTGAGCAATGAAGAATAAATTTAGACAATTTTTGCATAATTAACCACTTTTCTATTTTCCTATGTTCGTAGCTCATTATTAAACCTAATTTAACATATCAAGACACAAATTAGGTGTGATCAATGAAATGAAGATTGATTTGGGGATATACATAGATAATTGACCCCTGATTTTAACTATTTTATGTTTATAGATCAGTATTAGAATGAAATTGATAAACTAATATAGGAACATCTAAGGTGAACATGAAATCTTGCATCACGTAGGAACATTGCAAGAGTTTTATGTAATTTTAAATAAGGGTTCTAGGGAAAATTATAGATTCATAGAGTTTTATAAATCACAAGGTCAAATTAATCAAAATTTGATTAATATTTCATCTCACAACTCTATTTTTTTTAGTGGTGGTCACATGTATTTATTATCATGACCTTAAGTTTCAAGATTTTTTAGGCATCATATTTATATATGATTCATAATGGCCTCATAAATCCTTTAAGTTCCAAGTGATTATGACTAAGTCTCATGTAAATGGACTTAAATGTGGACCTAATGAGTTTACTAAGTGGTTTTCATAGTTATTGGATCCATGGAGTCACAACTTTGTTAAAGTGTTATACCCTTAACCTATAATGCATTTAGGGATCTGTGTGGCCAACTTATTACTTACATATCTTCCATATTATATTATTTCATTTATCTATGTTCTTAGGATAGTCAACCTATGAAATAACCATGGCTAAGTAGAATATATATAGGATATATTGGTTAGTATTTTAGTATCATATTATGAATTGTGATCTTATTACATTGGTGTGGAGGTTACCCCATCAAAGCAACTCAGTAATTATTATCAAGTATTCAGGTATTTTTTTAATTATTATTGTGGATATAATTATCCTACTCTTAATTCTTTGATATATTATTCCATTATTATGAACATCTAAGCAATTTCATTCTATAGTATTTTTATTTGACTATAGTATTTTTAGTTGATATATTACAACTTTGATAACTGGATGAAGTATTTTTTGTCTACATTATTGAAATAGAATATTTGTATCTCTTTAGTAAAGATTGACTAGGTAACAAGAGTGCCCTTATTTTTATTTGGAACATTCTATAGTCATAAAATCAAGGGATAAAACAATATTAATATGATATATGAGAAATATATGTTGGTTATTCTTCATGCAGTCAAGAAATGGAGACCTTATTTTATGGGTAGACACTTTTAGGGAAAGACTGATCATGATAGTCTAAAATAATTTTTGGAATAATGATTATAATTGGAAGAGAAACACAAATGGGTGACTAAAATTTTGGGATATGAATTTTAAATAGCCTATAATAAAGGCAAAGAGGATGTGGTAGCATATGCACTTTCTAGGAGGGATGAATCAATTAAGTCATTATTATGCATAATGACCATGTGGCTAGAAGATTGTTTAGAAGAAACAAGATCAAAATGGGAGAATGATAGGGATACATAGGTCTTGATTCATAATCTTCATCATGGTTTGGGTGTTTTTAAAAAAAATGAGTATAAAGGAAACACATTATGAGTATGAATATATGTTGTACCTCTGTAAGGATTATTTCCTCAAACATATGATCATTTAGGAGCTTCATGCATCTCCAATAGGGGGAATTCAAATTTTTTGAAGACATATCATTGCATCAAGTAAGATTTATTTTGGGAAGTACTCAAGGTACACAATTTTTTTGTATAATGCATGGTTTGTCAACATAATAAGGGGAAACAATTAAGACACTAAATATTCTACAACTATTATCCATCCCTAGCTAGTGGTGGGAAGAGGTTTCTATAGATTTCATTATAGGGTTGCCAAGATCTAAAGGTAAAAATGTAATCATGGTAGTTGTGGATAGGCTAAAAAAATATGTTCATTTTTTTTCCTTATCATAACTATTTGTATCCAGTATAGTAGCTATTGCTTTTCTCAATATAGTTCAAAAGCTGCAATGTACCCCAAAAATCTTTGTAAGTGATCATGATTCTATCTTCACCAGTAACTTTTGGATTGAGTTATTTGTAAGCTTGGGTATGAATTTATCTCATAGATCATATTATAATCTTATATAGTGAATTTGTTTTTCAATAAATACATACAAGGGTATATTCATTATTTTGCATCATATAAACAAGAACTTTGGGTTCATTGGATGCTAATAGCAGAATGGTGGTTTAACACTTCCTTCCATGCCTATTATAAAATGTCTCCCTTAGTATAAATTTATGGATATAAATACCCATCAATCACTTCATATTTTAAGGTGAAACATAAGGTTTGAGATATTTAGGAACACATTCAACATCAACATGAGGTACTAGATAGTTTAAGGGAGAGATAATAATAACACAAATAAGATGAAGTAAGAAAATTAGCAGCACCATAGTGAGAGGAATTTTGATATTAGTGATTGGGTATTTGTGTGATTTCATACATATAAGTATATGTTTTTGAAGCAATAAAAAAGGATAACAAATTTTATCCGATGTAATATGGCCCTTATAAGATCATGTATAAATTTGATAGTGTGGCATACAATTTAGAGCCACCCCGATCCATTCGTATACATCCTTAATTTCATGTATCTTGACTTTATAAGGTCATTGTATAGAGAGTTTATACCCATACTAAGCTACTTGATTTGGATTGATAAGGCAAAATAATTTTGAAACCTAGGGATATGCTTCACACATGCACAAAAGGCTATGAATAAGAGAGCTTAAGGAGTATTTGATCAATTGTAAGACTCTGTATCGTGAAGATGAAACATGGGAGGATGAATCTTTCCTAAAATAGCATACATATTTTATTAAATGTTTAAAAACATTTAGTTTTTAATGGGATGGGCATGCTACGACCTTAATCTATAGTGTATATATAGATATGTCTGGCTGACTTGTGGCTTACATACCTTTAATATTATCTTGTTAGATTTCTTTATGTTCTTAGTATGTTCAAACTATGGAGTAACCATGGATAATTATAATAAATACATGAGGTAGTGGTTAGAATTTTAGTATCATATTGTGAACTATGGTCTTATTGCATTATTGTGGAGGTTTCCCCTCAAAGCAACTCAGTAATTATTATCAAGTATTATGTTGGTTTGTAAATTATTATTATGGATATGATTAACTTGATATTAATTTTTTGATATATTATTCCATTATTGTGAAAATATAAGTAATTTCATTACATAAATCTCTATGGATTCTATGAGTCCATAGGAGAGATAAATTCCACCATCACAACTTATTGCACACATATATCAATCAAATTTGAAACATAATATCAACCTTGATAAATTCCCATGGTGTAAGAAGTGATCACAAGGATTTCACAGAGTCTGTGAGTTTGTGGAAAAGAATAGGTCTCATAGTATGGATACATCATTTTCATACAGACCATAGTCCTCAAGAATATATGTGATAATCCTTAAAGGGGATTTAAAAACTCAATGGGTCCATGAAATAAATGAAAGCCACAGATTTCATAAAAGCATATGCATGACCAAATTTAATTAGATTTTATAAATTCATGGGTCTATAAAGGATAAATGGAAAAAAATTGATCCCATTTACATATGCCCTTAGATCAAGCCATGTGTCATAATCCCATTGAATCATGAAACCTATGTTCTTAGATTTGATCATAGCAATGGGAAGTGACATAATATTTTTTGAATTAGACACAACTTTCAAAATAAAATTACAAAAAGGGAATTATGGGTCTTGATATAAAGCTCTTAATTAGAGTTTTAAATTAGTTGAAACCATGATACAATTAAATCACACATGGGGTTATTGTTAAAAACATATTTCTTAGAATCTTAGATAGTTTGGAGAGGAATTGGGAAGGTTGACATGGGGAATCAAAAGGTGACCAAATGAGGATAAAAAGGGTAATTTTATTATAAATAAATTAATAAATAGTCTATAGAATATGAGAAGGAACAAAATTATAACATACTACATAATCCAGAGCTAGATGCCTATAGTTGTATGTGAAACATTGTGATCCTAATTTTGAATTGTGATTATAATTTTGTAATAAAATAAAATGGGTCATTTTTAGTTAAAGATAGAGAGTGAGTGAAGATCATTGTTGTGAAGTGATGCAAGCATTATCTCCCCCATGTATTCCCACTTACACCAATTTATATAAAACCTAGGTTTTTACCTTGTTGGGTTATGTGTGTAGAGACCAAAATTGAGTCATTATCAAGTTGTGAAAGATATTACATTTGGATGAAGTGATGGAACATAAAGGAAATAACATTAGAAGATGTGTAATAAAAAGAGCATCTAGAGTTGTAGACCTGATAGATATGATGAGAGGAATCATAGTACGATTGGATGGAATGGAGACAATACAAAGAAGAGGAGGTTATGTAGAATATGTGAGTTATAATTAAGAAGTAAAATTTTAAGAGTTTTAAGAGAAATATATGGAGAATAAAGTTTTAATAAGATTTATCAAAGTCATTAAAAATATTGGCATCAAGCCAAATATAGATACACCTTTCTATATGACAAGTTTAAACACTAAGGAAATTATAGATTAGATTCCAAAGATGAAGAAATATTTTGACTCTGAATCCATGGAGGAACCAAATAAAGTGAAAATTTCCTCATAAAGTTGAAAGTTCATGCATGTTTATGGTGGGATCATGTATATACTAAGAGATGGAGGAAATATAATGAGAAAATTAAGTTAGGGATAAAATGTTGATGAAATTAAAGGATACATAATTTCATTTAATATATTATTATTATTTTTCAATAAATTGCATAAATTGAGATAAAATATGATGAGTATTAAAGAATATACTGAGTTTTATAGACTCAATACAAGATATAGACTTGAATAAGATGATTCAAATATGGTAGATAGATACATGAATGGGTTATTTATTACTATTCAAGATGAGATTGGTTTGCTTATCCTAAGAAATGTGGAAGAAGCCTTTCAATGATCAATGAAGGTATAATATAAGTTTTCAAGAAGAAAAGAAATAAATTCTAGAGGTAGAGGAAAGTACTCAAGATGAAGATATTAAAGCAGTGGTGTCAAAGGATAAAAATTGGCTATGGAGAATCAAGTATCTCCCAAAATCAAAATTAGAATACTAGAAGAAGAGGGTACTCCTTTAAATTAAGAGGATAATTTGGAATAAGAAGAGGCAAAGTATTTATGGGTAAGTGACTTGGATGAAATAAATATAATGGTAAAAGAGCTTATGAGAGTCTAAAATTAATTCAGAATAGTGGTAAGATAACTTAAGGGACAACACATATTTAAAATGGTGATGAATAAAGTGTTACATCTCCAACTCACACTGAAGATCCAGATCAAGGAAAGGCTATTATGATAAAAAGAGTGTTGTTGAAACCAGCCATTGAAGTGAAATAACTTTTGAAAACAAAGAGTTTATTAAATAATGTTTTCAAATCAATAAGTAAACATTGTAAGGTAGTCATTAATTATGGAAACAAAGATAATTTAGTGTCTCAAGAAATGGTGGATAAAATTTGGCTGAGAAGGTGAGTACAACCTACTCCATAAAAATTTTCATGGTTGATCAAATTCCATCAAGTGATGGTAAATGAATGATCCATGGTGAATTATAAAATTGGTTTATATAAGGATGCTATTTTATATGAGATTATTCCCATGAGCGTGTGTCATGTGTCATTTGGAAATCCATGATAGAATGATAGAAAAGTTATGCATGGTGTAAGAGAAAAAAATTACACTCTTATGAAAAATGGAAAAAAATTCAACTTAATTCCAATTAAGGATAGAGGATAAGAAGTGGAAATTTTTTCAAATGTGGTGATGGTTTTAAGAAAATAGTTTTTGAAATTGGTAAAGGAAGAGGAGGCGTGCTTTGATTTTTGTTACAAAACCTATATAAGTTATGACATAAACTTAGATAAGTGATATTCACATTGAAATTCAAAATATATTTGGAGATTATGATGACATTATAATAAATTATTTTATTGATGGAAAAATGGCCATGAGAAGTATTAACAATCATATGGATCTAATGCTAGGGGCAAGCTTTCCAAACAAGGAAACTTATAGATTGACCCTAATGGAGAATGAAGAGATAAAAATACATGTACAAGATTTATTGAATAAGGGATTGATTAGAGAGAGTTTGAGGCCATGTGAAATCTAGTTTTACTAGCACCAAAGAAATATGTAGAATGGAAAATGTATTCAAATTCAAGGGAAATAAAAATTATCACTATGAAGTACAAGTTTCCATTACCAAGGATGGATAATTTTATGGGTTATTTAAATGGATAATACTACTTCAAAAAAATTAAATTAAATATTAGGTATCACCCAATTTTAATAAGAGAGGGTGATGAATGGAAAACCACATTCAAAATAAATGATGGTTTATATGAGTGGTTGCTTACGATATTTAGGCTAATAAATGTTGAGTATGATTATGAGGATCATGAATGAGGTGTTGAATTCATTCATAGGTAAATTTTTGGTTTTTTATTTAAATTATATTATGGTTTTAATTCATTCCAAACAAGAACATTTTAAGAATTTAAGATTGGTCTCAAACAAATTAAACGAAGAAAAGTTGTTTGTCAACTTGAAGAAATTTAGCTTCATGTAAGAGGAGCTAGTGTATTTGGGATTTGTGATATCAAGTGAAGGGTTCCGGATATACCTTGAGAAGGTGAAAAAAAATGGAGGGCCTTCACCAAAAATCATGTTTGAGTCTATACATTTTCTTGGATTAGCAAGTTTCTACTAAACATTTGTTAGAAACTTTAGTGGCATATGTGCACCTATCATGGAAATTATGAAGTAGGAGGATAAAAATAATTTTCATTGGATAGTTGTAATAATGAATAGATTTCAAATATTGAATAAAAATATAATAGTATAGCTAGTTTTGGTGTTATCTAAGTTTGGGAAGGTATTTTAAGTGGATTGTGATGCAAGTGAAACACCCATTAGAGCAATATTGAGTCAATAAGGTGAGCCTATTATATATTTTAGTGAAAAATTGACTGAATAAAAATAAAATATCTATTTTATGATTAAAAAACATTATGCAATAGTATAATCACTTAAGAAGTTGAGTCATTATTTGTTGCCAAAATATATATTTTTACATTGATCACCAAGTACTATAATTCATAAATAGCTAAGGAAAACTAAATCAGAGGCATATGAAATATGTGGAATTTATTAAAAGATATTATTTTGTTTCAAATCATATAAATGATAAATATAATACGTTTGAGGATGCTTTGAGTATTTGAGTTTGTATTATGAATGAGCTAAAGTTTGAAGTCATTGGCCTTGATTCAATGAAATATTTGTATGAAGATGATGAAGCTTTTCAAGATGCATTGACAATATGCAAATATCCCACTTAAATGGATAGAAATCCATGGTTAGATTATATGATTTAAAGTATAGTCTTATTTAAGAGGGAGAGGCTATGCATGCCTCAAGGTTTTAAGACAAAGAACATATTGAAAGAGAAACATAATAGAAACACGACTAGACATTTTCAGTATGATAAACTTTGGTAAAATCGAGTGATAAATATTATTAGACAAAAATGAGCATAGATGTGAAAATTTTCATAGCATTCATAAGGGAAAATCCAAAAAAAAAAAGATTATATCAGCCATTACCTATTCTAAACATACCATGGGAAGTATTAATCTTGAATTTCATTCTTGGATTACTTAGAACTCATAAAGGTAATGAATCTATTTTTCTTATAGTAGAAATTTTTTATAAAATGGAAAAATTTATAACATGAAAGAGAACTAGTGATGCCACACATATTCCTAACCTACTTTTCAATGAATTTTTTAAATCAGATGGGTTTTTAAGGAGTATTGTGTTGTATAGAGATATTAAATTTGTTGGACATTTTAAAAAGACATTGTGTCAATATTAACACAAGATTAGAATTTAATTTAGTCAATCACTATCAAAGAGATGGGAGAATATAAGTTGTGAATGATAGTATTGGTAATTTATTGAGATAATTAGCTGGATTCAAACATATATAGTGGGATTCAATGCTAGCCAAAGATGAATTTGATTATAAAAAATTAGTCAATTGAAGCACATGTATGAGTTCTTTCCAAATTATATATGTTATTAGCCTCAAAGGTGTATGTGAATTAATATATATAGTTTATTTGAGTAAAATAAGTATTAAAGATGAGGAATATGCATAATTTATGCATGGTGTACATATGGAGGTAAAGGGGAGACTGGAGGAAAGTGACAAAAAATATAAATAACATGCTGACTAGAGAAGGGAACAAATTCTAGAATTTGTGGACTTAGTATTGAAATATTTATGTAAGGAGAGATTTCAAAAGGGTGAACATAAAAATCTCAAATGGAAGAAAATTAGACCTTGCAATATTCTAAAAAAAATTTCAGCTAAAGCTTATGAAACTAAGTTACCAAATAAAGTAGATATCTACCCAATTTTTAATGTATCTTATTTCTATATATATGTGATAGGGAAAATAGATGAGGAAGAGTCATGCAGGTATTATCCAAAATTGTTTGGAAATAACAACTACCAACCAAAAAAAAAAAGATAGAATCCATTCTGGATAGATTTGTAGTGAGACAAGGGGTAACAAGTGCTACGAATACTTGGTGAAATCGAAGAACTGAGCAAATGAATACGAAACTTGGATGAATGCATTTGAAGTTGTTAAACATGGAAAATCAATTAATGAACTAGTAGTAGGTTCATGATCAAGTGCTTATTGATAGTTCAATTTATCATGTGTATGATACAAGAGCATCCAAGGTGAATAGGTAATTTTTCATTATCCAAAAACATTATAGGATTTTTTTTTTGTTTTCAATAAGGATTAAGGATGAGGACCCAATATTCATGCACCCTAACTCCACACCTATGTGGTGTGAAAACTATGACATGCCACATAAAATTTATGCCAATGGATAGGTTTACGCATCTACTTTCAGATTCTATATCTTTAGCATCTGAGGTGGTAGTATAGACCCATGGTTTTTATTATAGTGCAAGGGGTTATTGTAGTGCCATTTTGGGGATCCAAATGATTGATGATGTTAAAACCACTGATAAATATCTAAAGGGTGAAAAAATTGAACATTGCATAAATGGTTTGGAAAGCAAGTACTATTTGAAATTATGAAGAGCATATACCATGGCCAATTCCTTACACTCAGTTGTGATATAGTTTCACTCTACTACATAGATCTTTTGACTTATAAAGTAGATCAAGTGATATACTTTATTGTCTCTTGTGTACATGAGTATAACATCAATATCAACCTAAATTATTCTACATGGACATTTATGGGTGTACTCTAGTTTGGGAACTAATAAATTGGCATATTTATGAGATTTTATTTTAATGTCTATAATTCCTCTTAATGTCCTTCAATCCAGACAAAAGGCCCATATTTTATTAATAGCTCTTCCATAGGCCCTACAATCTTCATGTAGTTCCAAATGATTTTTTGATATTATCTTATATAGAGGATAAAGGATCCCACATTCCTTTGTGTGCTAGGATATTATAGCTATAGTATAACTACAATATTTTCTTACATTAAAGAGAATCCATTCCTTTCATATAACATGCCCTAGAAGAGTGCCAAAAGGTATCACAAAGACACTTTTTGAGATTGAGTGAGGTTTATAGTTCCCAATATATCTTGAACATTAGATAATACTTGTATATACGTTACCTTAACCTTTAAATATACACTCATTTTAATTCCTAATGAAAATTATTTCTATCATTATATTTTAGTTTATTCTACTTATTTACACTAAGTGATTATAATAAAAATAATAAAAATTACATTCTTTCTTATATCGATGACTTAACTCTTTTTGAATGCAACTAACAAACTCCCTTCATTTAGATGTAATATTTATAATAACTATTTTAAACTTAGAAGTGATATTTTTATCCCAATATTTGAATGATACTCAAGAATAATAAACTAATATTTAAAATTAAAAAAAAATCTTAAATCGATAAAAGATAGTGCAAAATTTAATCATGAAAAAATGTCTAGTTAAATAACATATGCACAAATAATTTTTAAAAATCTCACAAACCCGAAACTATTTTATTAGTTAATAATCCTATAGAATGATTTTAAATGATTCTTAATTAATATAATTGGATTCACAACTATTTATTATTGTTTAACCCTTTTTGGAAATAAGGATTAACAATGAAATAATAGCCTAATCAAAACAAGGAGCAGACGACTCTAAAAGTAAACCAATTAATGAATTTAGATTTTACTAATATTAAGATAAGAAATAATAAATCTAAGCATATGCTAAATATAAAAATTAAAATATTCAATATTATGATAATAACAATATGAAGGATAAATTGTATTTAGCTTATACACTAATGCATAAATAAATATGAGTAATGCAAGTGTAAAAGTAGACTATATGATTATTTTGATCTAGTCATCAGATTCTAAAAATTAGTTTTATATCAACATAAACACTCATGTCACCTTATAGACACATATATTGATGTTAATGCTCATTCTTCAATGCATATATACTACACAAAGTATTGACTATTGACTAAAATGTCTACCTGGGTCTTTCCAGTTTTTTGTCACCTTTCAGATTATGTGTTCAGATTGCACACACAGACTCTCAATATCAAAATATATCTCAAACCTTGGATCTTCCTCTTAAGTCTTGTCACCTTGAAAAAAATGGGTCAATGTGCTTAGTAAGTCAATTAGAACTCAATGATCCTTCTATCAATGAGTGCTTCCTACATAACCAATACTCCAAATATGGCCTCAAACATATGTAGTTCTCCCCTATGTGTTGCCTTATGTGTGAACAATGGTGTAAAATTATATATGAAAGTGCATGTAGTGACCTAGATTATAAATTGACAAATATTTCTCATGTTTTTTTATTTGAATGCTTCAGACATGTAATATGACTACTCCTATGACTGATATATAAATAAGGAAGAATAGGGTAGTAAAACTCAGTTATGTAATTGATTGAATGAGTTTGAATAGGTGCTTACTTGATATTTTGGCTTTAAATTATGTGTATACCACCTATTTTAAAAATTTCCTCAAAAAATGGTTAATCATAATAGGTTGACCCAAACATATAAAAATATTTTCAAATTTGGGTGTTTAGAAGGCACATACACTTACGTTGTAGAATGGACAGTAATGTCAATGCTATTATCTAAGTTTAAACGTAACTATCCAAGAATATATAAGGTTTTTGGATCTCTATAGTTGAAAGTCAAGGATATATATTAGAGTTTGACATAATTTGGGCTACATATGATCTAGATAATCAAAATAACAAGGTTGGACTATAAGATAAAGATTTAGGCCCAATGAGATTGCAAATGGGAGCCTATTGGCAGTAAATAAGGTCAAGAACTAAAGGGTAGAGCCTTAAGTGATATTTATCAAGTTATAAGACTAGTTTAACATATAAATATAGATTTAAGAATCTACATCCCCCACCCCTTAATCTACTGATGCATAAGGATGAAATTACTAGTTTAAATGAAAGAAATGTGTATTATGATGTGTAAAACACACTTTAATTTTTTTTATCCCTATTTTAATTTGTTGTACGTGTATAAAATAAAATCAAGAAAATTTTATAAGTGTAATTAGTTCATATAATATGAAAATAAATAATTGAATTTTTTCTTGAAATAAAAGAGAGCAAGGAAGGATCAACATGTGTGTTGATGCAATGATGTTGCCCTTTTATAGTTATACTTTTGTAATAATGTTTCTTAGCTAAAGAATTAGAGAGAGGTTCACAACTAAACCTCGGTGATGTGAATATAGGAATTAGAGGGTGATCATTCCATAAATCAACTATAAGGGTGAGTTGTTCCAATTTAATCAGGAGCTTAGAATATTATTCACATAAATCTAGTGTATCATAATCTATTCAATCTTGCTCAAGTCAAATGGTATAACCATAGAAACTCAAAATAATATAAAATAGTTCCAAGTCCATTGAGGGAATTAAATATTGATCTAACTAATCAAATAATCCAACTGATGTAGTAGATAAAAACTCAAACAATGCATCTTAGTAGGGTCAGTACATGAATATTGGTATAAGGTAAATAATGTATCTATAATTTTTGTGTATTTTTAGGGAATATGCACCTAAAATGTGTCTCAAACTGAAGTATATATAAAAATTTAAGTTATAATCCATTGAGCATGGAATCATGTCTCTATAACATGCCATCACTAATTTGCACCCCATTTTGAGGTGAGGGAGATGAAAAAGTGACATTCACCTTATCTTAAAATGATAAAACAACTATGTCATATCTATGTGAATGATGCTAGAAATAAGCATATAGTAGTATCATATCAAAATAGATAAATCAATGAATCTTGAAGTATGCATACATAAGAATCCCTAGAATACATGATGCATATCATAAAAACATTGAAAAGATAAAAAGCTTATAAAAAAATCATGTACACATGTAAATATACTCAAATTTAATGAAAAGAGGGGTATGAAGAGACTATAAATAAGGAGCATGCTCAAATGTTGCACACTCAAGGGGAAGATAAATGAAATTGTCCACATGCAAAAGAATCAAGGAAGACTCAGGGCACTGTGGCCAAAAATCAAATACCATGTTGAGGTTTTCAAATAATAAAATAAATAAGAAACTAATAAATAAACTCAAGTAAGCCATGTGAAGAGATGAAATATAAGAAACTAGCATAAACATGCCATATTAGTCCTTGCATACATATGTTAGCATAATGTCATGTAGAATAACATATTAATTACATTATATAAGATAACAACATGAGTATATGCACGTGTAAATGTCAATATATTATCTCAATATGATAATATAAATGATCATAAACATATAACCTATGTCAATCATGATTATATAGAAGCAATATGCCCACAACCTAGTGTGTCATGTGAGGAAAGAAAATGTTTAACATATGCATGCTCATGTATCATGGATCTCACGTATGCCTTTATCACACTCAAGTACCCATGAAACATGTGTGTGTATATAAATAATATTATATCTAATAACATAAAGTAAATAACATATGCAAAAGATAATAAACATGTGGAATGTTATTATAAAAATTATTTAAATTTTATTTATTTTCTTGAGAATTTGATTTTTATTAATTTTTGATTTTTTTTATTGTAGGAATGTTTGAAAAGATAGTGCTAATAGATGATCCCATATAAGGGATGATCATAGGGTTCTCTATATTCTGAATATGGTATAATAAACTACTCATGATTCTAAGGATCATGTTTATGTGCCAAATCGAGAACTGGGAAATCTATAATACTCTATGTATTCTTCATAGGACTCTATGGTTGTGAGGAAGTATTATAATGTGTAGTGGTTCTTGGAACACATTGTTTAATGCTCTATGATTTCCTTGGTGTAATTTTGGGTCTTTATACCCATTCTAAAACATGGTGCTTTATTGTCAATAAAAATCTAGGTCATGGAGGTGTAAATGAGCACCTCGAAGAGTCCATTATAGATCTATGAATTAATGACATCTCAAGTATTGGTCACCTAGGAAATGGGATTGATTGTTTCTTACCATTTTACACATAATTAAGCTTATCATGTTGTATAATTAGCTATTATGGAATATTTTTTTCCTATTTCTAAGGATATTCATATCGAATCCTTAAAAATGTAATTACCCTATTGGCATGAATATATTTAAGACACCCATGCACTATGGAAGGTACCACACAAAGCTTATGAATCCAACGTCATCCAAATAATATATAATTAAAAATATTATGGTCACATGTGCTGAACCAACCTATAAAGTTAAATACATCTCACCAAAAAGCTATTGTGTCTTCCCATTAAATGACTTGATGGTTTTAGTTAAAGGAAATAAATCATCTTGTGTATATCCCAAATATGTGAGTAATGTCATGGTACATACATTATCACTATAAAAATTATCAACGATAACACTATGTATAAGTTGATGATCAATAAGTGCCTTGATAAAGAAAGAATGAAAATATGAGTCATCATCTAAAATATCATTATCATCAAATGACATAGAATGCCTCTAAACCATGGGAGTTATCTCATGTATAAGTGTACCAATAATCCCATCTAAAGGGTGCCCATAATGTGGTAGAGGATGATTTACATGAAATGCCATTTTCACTTTCATATTTATCTTAGAATGATCTTGTAATGGATTGTTGAATATCTTTTTATTTTGATGATCATTGGGTTGTGATCCTAAATCCATTAGATAATCCTTAATGTGATTATATCACTATCAATAAGATCTTGTATTGTATGATTCAATTTAAAACATTTGTTCACATAATTCCCCACACATTGGTTATAGTCACAATAAGCATTGTCATCATATCCTTTTGGTATAGGTTTACTCAATTAACCACCAAAGGAGGAGGCAGAGATATGAGATGACACTCCATAAGCTTTGATAGTAGTGATGTTGGATACTTAGGTAATTGTTTAAATTGTCTCTTAGTTACATTAGATAAGATAAGCTGATTAGGTTATTGTGAAATAGTATTAACTATGGTGGTTACTTCATTTTTATCCTTGGTAGGTTTGACCTTATAGATTGGTTAGATATGAAACTTGTTATTAGATGTAGTTAGTGTGTTTATTAAATATTTAATAATATTCAATGAAATAAGTTTCATTTCTCTATCTCTAAAACTACGGTAGAAGTCATCAAAATATTTGAACTTTTTGACAATATTAGAATCATGTAAGAGAGAAATAAAACTTTACTTAAAGATATATCAAATATCTTTATTTGCCATTGGATTTTTCATTTTGGTCAACATTGTCATATACCTCAAGATATATTCATTAATAGGATCATTTGTTCTTGTTTTATCTTGACAATTTTTTCATATGACAACTTTTTTGTAATGTTGATTTATAAATGTGCTAAAAATTTATCCACCAAATGATTGAATGATCTTATAGAATGTATTGGTAAATCATAGAGCCATCTCAAAGCATAGTCCTTTATACTTCTTGGAAATAATTTAGTCAAAATTGTATCATTTACAACATAATAAAGGCATGTTTCATAGAAATATCAAACTTGTTGTTCAGGATCACCCTTGCTATCATAAAGTGTGAACTTGGGTGAAATTAAACTAGATGGCAAAGGGCAAAAAAATATCTTAGATGTTATAGGATTATGCAATATATCTTGTGAATCAATAGCATGATTTCATTTCATAGCATTTTTCTCAATGTTAGTAACCTTAACATCCAAATCTTACTTAAATTGTAAAAGAGTGTGCATAGTAGACCCATTAAGATTTTTAGTTAAAACTTGAGAAGTCACCAAAAGGGATGATAACACCACTTTTGTTGATGTAGGCATTAAAACTACTAACTGGGTCAAAGTGTTAATTATTATAATGGAGGATGTAGTAATAGTTGTTTGATCTTTGGGGAATAATGGTTTGAAAACATATCATGTACCCCCACTAGATGTAGTATGCAATGTTGTGCTTGAGGGGAGGTTGATTGGAATGGATATGTGATAAGCATATCTAGTACCCCCAATATTTATATCAATATATAGAAATGGTTATTCACTAACATATTTTAATTTTTTAGTTTCAAATGTAGTATTAAGGATCTCATAAATATCTTTAGTATTTTCATAAATGTGCTTTCAAAATAATACAATAGATTTAACTTGCTCTTGATCTACTTGTTCATGTTCATTTTTTTCATGTATTTCATTATTCTCATGATCAAATTCATCTTCTATAAGTTTTTTTTACATTATTTTTCTCATTTTCATTATTATCACTCTAATTATTATTAAAATTTGACATGGTATTATCTTGAGACATTTTAGGTAGCCTAAGGGGAAACTAAAGATATTCAATAGGAACAACACCTAATGTAGTACTATGCCTAGTTTTCATGCAAAAGATAGAAAAAAATTGAATAAATATAATAAGCACAAACCTTACAAGGATAAAAACACTAAAGCAAACTAATAGTTGTATGAGAAGACTTAGAAGTTAGGTTAACCAAATTTTTAACCCTTTTCACAAATAAGGATTAACAATTAAAGATTATCCTAATCAAATTAAGGAGTAGACTACTATAAAAGTAGTCCAATTAATGAATTGAAATTCTACTAGTATTATGATAAGAAATATTAAATCTAAGCATATGCTAAATATAAAAAGTATAATATTCAATATATTGATAATAAAAATACAAAGAATAAATTGTACTTAGCTTATACACTGATACACAAGAAGATATTAGTAATGTAGGTGTAAAAATAGACTATATGATAATTCTGATCTAATTGTCATATTATAAAAAATTAGCTTTATATCATCATGGCCACTTGCATCACCATGCAGACACTTATGTCAATGCTATTATCGGTGCTTCAACACCTTTATCATGAATTGAGTATTGACTACTGACTAAAAATTCCACATGGGTATTGATAAATTTTCTCACACATTTTTTATTATGTGTTCAGATCATGTGCACATGATATCAATATTAGAATATATCTCAAACACTATATCCTCATCTTAGATCTTATCACCTTATCAAAAAAATGTTAGTGGGTTCATAATGTTGAGCTAGCTTCAAAGACCCATTTATCTATGATTTCTACCTACATAGGCAATACTTTGAAGAGAGCCTCATACATATGCATTTCTCCCCTATGTTGGCTTATATGTGAATAATGGTGTAGAATGCTAGGTGAAAGTGCATAAATTGATCTATCTTGTAGCTTGAAAAATACTACTCATGGATTATTATTTGAATGTTTCAAACCTATAATATGACTGCTCCTATAATTGATATATAAATAGGGAATAATAGTGTGGTATAACTCAATTATGAAATTGGTTGAATGAGATTGAATAGGTGCTTGCTTGGTATTTTCTAGATGAATAATGAGTTGGATTTAACTTATATTTATACCATCTCTTTTAAAAAATTCCATTTAAGGGTTAATGAAATAGAATAGGTTGACTCATACATATCAAAATATTTATAAATTTGAGTGTTAGAAGGCAAAAACACTTGTGTTAGAGAATGGACAGTAACGTCAATACTATTGTCCAAGTTTGAACACAATTGTACAATAACATATAAGGTTTTTAGATATTTATAACTAGTAATGAATGATATATATTATATTTTAAGTGTACTATGGGCTACATGCAATCTTGATAATCAGAATAATAGGATCAAACTATAAGATAAGCACTTAGGCCTAGTGAGATGGTGAATGTGAGCCTATCAGTTGCAAAGCAGGTCAAGAATTGAAGGGTAGAGCCTTGAGTGATATTTATAAAGTGTATAAAAATAGTTTAACCTATAAATCTAGATTTAAGAATCTACATTTATTCACAAAGTATCTCAAAAATAGTGTAGCTCAAATTTAACACTCATATACTAGTTTGATAAATCCTTAAAAATTTAATTAGAAGATAATCAAACCAATACTTAGATTAATAATAAAATTTGGAGTCTTGAATCAACTTATGATTTAAATTTATTATTTCATCATTTTTTAGATAGATACATTTAATAAAATAATTTTTTGTCGAGTTTTTACAATTTTTTTGTAAAAGTAAATATAGCTGATATATAGAATAGGTCCTCAAATGAAAATCACTCAAGTTATCAAACAAACAAACAAAATGATTCAATATTTAACTAGTTTAAACTATCAATATAAATAATAATTTTACTACCCATAAAATCCTTAAATCTAACAATCAACTCATGGGATCCTCCAAGTATAAACTTATTTTCCAACAATGTCCTACTACTTCGATAACATTCCTCTATAAAATTGACATAAATAATCTAATTTTCATTGAATGTTATCTATAGATTAATAAGTTCCACTTTGATATATAATATAATTTGATCTAGCTATTCAATGAATGTGTGAACACATTCCATCTACTATGCCAAACAAGTGACATAAACTTCAATATCATTACTCTTAATCATTTTCCAATTGGTAACCTCAAGTTCTAGGGTTTTGAGGGCTGATTCAATCATGCCTTTAAATACATCTAGTGAAATCCATTTCCCCTCTTTGTTATTCAAAGTATACACTAAATATATATAAAATAAATACTTGGATTTATCAATGAAGTTCCCCAATGTGATTTATATTCCCTCCAATTTATTTAGAATCATACACATACTACTTGATTAATTTTTTTGTAAACCCAATGGAACTTGAGGAGTGAGAACCCAATTTTTACTTTGATGAATCTATGAAATCAATAATGGTCTTCAACTCAACTAATTTAATTTAATTTTAATATAAATTATTCTGAACTAATTTAACTTGTAACAATTGATCATGTAAAGTTAAAAAACTGGAAAAAAAATTAAATTGAGTTTTTTCAACCATGGAGAATACCTTAGAAATAGTCCTTCATTAAAGACTAAATCTCCTACATCAGTTTTATTAAATTCATTATATAATTTGATTTTGATATCCATCATAATTAGTGGACACTTTATCATAAGCTACACCATTAGATGTTTTAATCATGGAAATATTATTAGGTTTCTTCATTTTTTCTGAGAATTCCATTATGGAAATTATCTCTTTACCTAAACTCTTATGCTTATACCTAGTAACACTTTTGATTTTATTGTCCTCATACTTCAGGTTAGTCTCTAGTTCTTTAGTGACAATCATATCAATGTTTTCTCTCTTTGTTATTTCATTCTCAAACTATATTTCCTTTTCATAAAAATATGGCATAGGAAGGCATGTTGAGACACCTTATGGTATCACTTTGATAAATTATTAAATTCACTTGAATAAAATTATTTTGAAACATTTTATGCATAATAATATCTTCACTCAACACCTCTCCAAGAATTATCACTTGTAACTAATTAAATACTAAATTATCTAAAATATTAGGTACAACAACAATAAATGAATTATCAACACCTTGAAGTAAAATGTAATGACTAGGAGGTTCCATTGAACTAGTAGGAAAATTTTAAACATAAAATGCCCTAGGATTTATCGATAGTTATGGTTATCCCTAAAACTTTAGCTCCCTGATTCAACTATTATAGTCATAACATGGATATCATAATTTACTTGTTCTTTCATGGCTTCCAATTATCTTTCCTAAATCAATTTAAGATTACTAATCCTTCCTACCTCAATTAAGTTAGCCATTTACTCCTAGTGATCCATAACATCCATGAAAATATCATTCTTTAGATGGGGCACATGCCTATATATAATGTTAGCTTTGTGATTCATAGAATTTAGATAATCCTCTACTCTTCTCTTATGATGCCATTGCTATAAATCAGCCTCATTAGTTTTTTATGGAAAATTTTAATTCACATATTAAACACTATATTTGATATTAGACAACTGAAAATGTCATGTTTGAATAACCTTAGTACACATGAATTTTGTGTACATAATTAACGCTTTCTCACACTCTCTCCTAACCATTCTCCCATCTATGGGTCTGACCTTCCAAAATTATTATTAATAGTACATAATATTTCCCTAATATATTTTTGAGCAACATATTATCTAAACTAGACTATCTCTTGATCTTAGATCATTTTTTCCTACTTTTTAGATGGATATGGACACCATCAGATGGATCAACTTATAGGGGTATTTTTCCTTGGTTGGAATCATCTACACACCCTTTAAATTCCATTTTTATAGATTAAAATCATTCTAATGAGTCAACATATATGTGTTGCATGTTATTTTGGATATAAATTACCCAAAGAGCAATCTATATAAACATATCAACACTAAGTCTATTTTTATCTATCAATGATAAAAAAAACATCTATTATTCATCTACACATTGAGAGGAACTATCCTAAAGCTTATAAATCTAAAACTCCTCAAAGGATTAATTTATGAGCTAAGTTTAAATATCATGGTAAAGTATAAATCACATGTTTTCAAGTGTTAAAAACCATAAAAAATATTGTGTAACATGTTAGTATTACACTAATTATACACACTCAACTAGGTGGAAGTACTACTTGTAGTTTGAGTCCTCTTCGTGAGTA
>JARHVA010004851.1:0-5000 GCA_037957365.1 Torreya grandis | reverse complement strand
TTATCCATTCATAATCAAACAATGTCATGGTCATAATGCACACAATAAATCACATGCAATAGCACTCAATTCCACACAAGGCCAAGGACCACACAAAAAATGCAATCAAATGTCACACAAGGTCAAGGGACATAAATAAAGAGGCATACAATGATACATTTAATCAATAAAAAATCATGAAATATGGCCAAGTGTCAAACATAAAATAATAAATGATTATCCTTTGAAATTAAATAACAACAGTAAGGCATAGATTCTACACCATCAATATATACCAATGCCACATCATAGTAAAGTAGCATATCCATGAAATGTAAAACTATTAACAATATAAACAAGATTAAGGTATGTGTAAACAATCAATGTATCTCCATCATGATAATTAAAAAGGTCATAAAAAGATATAAACTATAACAAACATATGGAACAAGATGCCCCCAATAGTGGCATGGTCCTTAGGTATAGGAATGTCCCACATTGCACTCATATACATAATGAAATTCATGTGTATTAAACATGATATTTAATCTACCAAACATGTGATAATTAACATATATTAATAATAGAATCTAGTAAACATGTCATGCTTAGGTCCTTATTTTGGATTTTTGGAATATATTGTTTTTTATATTTTGAGGTAAATGAGATGATTATGTGTAATATCAATGCAAGTTCATGATGTTCATAATGTTATTCAAAGGTTTCCCATCAACTATATCAAAATGATAAGCTCATGTAGCCACTTTTTCTATGACTAAAAATGGCCCCACCTAGTTAGGTTTAAGCTTGCCTTTGCTCTCGTTATCTACATTGGTATTTTTTAATTTTATTTTAGTCTCAGGTCACCAACATTGAATTCATGAGTTTAGATCTTATTTACATATGATCTCTTAAGGTGATCTTGATAAATTATTAGAATTTCAATAACATGTATGCATTTGTCATCCAGCATTTCTTACTCATGTAATCATTTTTACCTATATTAAATTTATTTGATAATGTGTTTTAAGGAAACACATAAATATGGTATCTCTAAATCTAAAGGCAATATTACTTATATCCCATAAACAAGAAAATAAGGTTAGCATTTGTAGTTGTGAAAAAACTTATGTAATATTCCCATGGAGCAAAAATAATCTGATTATGCCAATCCTCACCATGTTTGGCAACTATTTTGCTCAAGATTTTATAAATTATTTTATTTGTTGCTTTTATTTACCCATTTCCTTTTGGATAATAAGGAGTGGAGAAGGTGTGAATAATATTTTACTTATCATAAAAGCTCTAGTCTTATTTTGTAAATATGATCCATTATCTATTATAATAGTTGATGGGAGACCGATTTATGAAATGACATTTGTCATTAAGAACTTACATATATTCTCTCCTATAGTAAACTATAGTAGTTTTATCATTGCCTATTTTTAAAATACTCTATAGTAGTAATAATGAACTTATGACCTATCTCATGATTATGGATTTATTTTTATAATTAAGTCAAAGTTCTAAAGAGAAAATGGCTATGGCAACATAAAAGGTTGTAATTTTTGTGATAGTGCATGGTTCAAATTAATATGTTTTTGACATTGAGGACATAATTTTTCATGTTCTTGACATTCTTGTTCCATTTTAGGTCACTAATAATATTTTTTAAAATCTTGCAAGACATTTATTTTCCACTAAAATTCCCCCCACATTTGTTATCATGTACCTAAATTAAAGTTATATTAGCCTCCTCAAGACTAAGGCATCAAAGTAATTTTCAAAATGATCATTATAACAAGGCTTCAGTGATTCTGAAATAACACATCACTTCATGTTCCAATTTTTTGTTTATCATTTTATGTAACATTTTCATAGATAATGACCTTATATATGTTAGAACCATTCTAAATTTACAACACATGAGTAATTATAATTACCACTAAAGAATATACATTTGTTGTAGTAACTAATGAATGCCATCACTTTCATATAGTAAAAGTTATGTGATCATCATTAATTTCAGTAGTAATCATAGAGGTTATACTAGCCATGCCATTGGTATGTCAATTATCTTTGTGGGGTATGATTTCAATTGAAAATGTATCAAAGTATGTCTCTATAATTTGGACCATTTTATTATATCAAATCAGCTTCTATTTTTTAGTTTAATAAATATTTAAAAATTGGTTGATGAAAAGTTAAGAATCCCTATATGTTCTAATATATTTAATTTACAATGTGTGTTGATATATGATCTGAGTATCAATGCTTCATATTATGATATATTATTTGTACATGAAAACCCTATGTGGTATATAAATGGCATAGGTTGAACTTGAGTAATAAAAATTATACCATCTCTAACACCTGTGGCACATTCGGATCCATCGAGTACATGGTCCAAGTATCATCATCAACAAGGTATGTAACAAAATCATCATGAAAATAACCATTGATTGGTGATGTGTCCATTAATGGTGCTATGATTAATCTATGATGACCTTTCCTTTTAAGGATTAATAATATATGAACTTTAATTTAAACTATGTGAGTATTATTACGCATTTAGTTATACATCCTAATAAATTTAGTTTTGACATGATAAATTTTAGCATATCCATGATGGCATGCATCTCATTATTAAGCACATAGTGTCGAAGCTTATATGTTTCAAAAATAAGGTCTAGGCATTTATTTTCCATAACATTTTAATTTATTTAATAGTGTACTAATGTAATAAATTGTATGTTCCCTATGATCATCATCTTATTGTGCCAAAAAATTCCCTAAAAATGATATTTAGTAGAAACACATAATAGAAAAGGCATATCTAGTATTGGACGCTAAGCGTAGGTGGATTAAATAGATATTATTATATCACATCATTTTTTAAAAAAAATCATCCCATTCAAACTTTGTATCTTTGTATAATAAACATGTGAAAGGTTGTATCTTATTTGCTAGTTGAGTCACATATTGTCTTATTTCTTGAATTTGGCCTTGTAAACATCATAATTATTTCAATACTTTTGGTGGTGGCATATCTATAATAGTTTTGAAATTCTTTGGGAATACTTCTATGCCCATCTTATATTGGATATAATTGAATAATTTTCTTGAATATGACCCAAATACACATTTATTTATATTTTAACACAGATTGTACTTCCATAAATGTTTGAATATCTGTCATAATTTAGTAACATGATCCTATTAATGTTTATATTTTTAAATTAAGTAATTAACATAATATTACTTTTAAAATATTTTTAAAGTAAGAAATTAACATAGTATTTTGGAAGATATGATGGCCTAAATGAGAAGGAAAAGATAGGTGGCTGATAGACAGGATGATGAGATGGATAGTTAGATGACCAGGAGAATGAGATGGTGAATGATAGAAGGGAGTGACATCTGCAGAACAAGCTGGGTAGTAGGTAATTATTCCCTCACATGACTTGGATATTGTGATACCCATGATTACATGAGATGGTAGTCATGGAGTATAATCAAGAATGATTTCATGCATGGTAAAGTTTATGCAAATCTCCATAATCATTACAAAGTGAGGAGATTAGGCCCCTTGTGGCATTATACCCTTGGAATAGATTTAGAAAGACTTATTAGTTTGGTTGGGTACTCTAGCCTTTGCATTATTCTATTTCATGAGTATTGGTTTTCTCAGGATTCTAACTTGGGTGGTGATATTGTTAAGATTGAGCCGTCTTTTGCAGAGGAATTTTTCCAAGACCCTACGATTTGACATATCATTCAGGAGGGAGAGGTGGCCTCCTTCCTTGAAGGGTTGATTAGGCATGATGTAAATTTGTCTCACCAATTTGAAGAGTCTTGAATGGAAGTTTCTAGAAGGGTTTATGTAGGTGGTATAAAATTTTAAGTCTCAGAGGAAGTAGTATGGCAAGCCACTGAGCTCCCCATAAAAATCAAGAAGATCAATCAACGTAGCAAGGTGTTAGACCTAGAGAATATGGTGTTTTTCTTCAAAGAAGGTGAGGTGGTTGAAAAAATTCATGGGGGATTTGAGAGGGAGAATCTACCAGCTCTATGGGGACAAATTTGTCTCATGTTAATGAAATACTTCACCCTTGAAGGTAGGTACAAGGTTTTTTATCAATACCATTTTGTTCTTCTTAATCATTTCAGACCTAGGTTGGAAATTAGATTTACTTTCTTTTTTTTATTCTCCTTAGAGAATTTGATCAAGTTGACTAAGGATAATTGGGCCAAGAACCCTAATAATCACCCCATCCCAATCCATCAAGGCCTCATTCTGAGACTCTATCACTTCTACCTAGCCTTATGTTTGCCTAAATCAATTAAAGTGAGCTTGCTGGAAGATTCCCTAACCAACCTATCTCTTCCTGGTAAAAATTAAAGGTAAGAAATTTCTAAGGACCCCTAAATGTTGGTTGGGGGGACCCATTACTATTGATTATGACATTCTAACAAAGACCCATCCTTCTGACCTCCATTCTTGTTCTCCTTTGCCTCCTTGTGGAAAGTCTATCACTACCAGTTAGAAACTTGGGAAGGTGTCCATTAAGAGAAAATCGAAGGCTAGTGAAGAAGAAGTCAATCTTTGGCCTAAGAAAGTTAGGACTAGGATTGAAGACAATAGTGGTGGTGGGGTAGTGGATTCTGGAAAGACTTTGACTTAGGACCCTAAACTAGTGGAGGATGGTAAGGGGGGTCATTTTGGTATTCATAGATCTAATAAAAATTACTGGGATCCCTTCCATTAACCCCCAAGGTATTATTTTATCTGATGATTCTAATTTTTTCAAATATTCCTTAGGAAAAGATGGTGATGAAATCCCCTCTAATTCAGAGCATGAGATAGAAGGAATGAGTTACTTCTTTGAGATGAATGAACCATACTTAGAGATGGATGATAATGTTGTGGAAGTCTGAAGTTAGAATAAGGAAAGTAACTATTCACTATGTACCAAGATGGCTAAAGAGCTCAAGGATATCAAGACTAAGATGGACAAGAT